>PVJC01001037.1:30437-90386 GCA_004026665.1 Murina feae
GGTTGGTGGAGGGGGCAGTTGGGGGCAATCAGACCAGCAAGGGAGGGCCGTTGGAGGTGAGAAGGCCTGTCAGAAGGCAGATGGGGACAAGCAGGCTGGCAGGCAGAGTGTTTGGGGCAATCAGGCAGGCAAGCAGGTGAGCAGTTAGGAGCCAGCAGTCCCAGATTACGAGAGGGATGTCCGACTGCTGGCTTAGGCCCGATCCCACAGGGGTTCCCAGATTGGAGAGGGTGCAGGCCAGGTTGAGGGACAACACCCCCCTCCCAGTGCACTAAATTCATGCACTGGGCCACTAGTCTATAATAAAAGCATAATATGCTAATTAGACCGGGCAGCTGAACAACCTTCCAAATGCTCTTCTGGATGACCTTCTGGACGAAATCGGGGTTGTGAGAGCTGAGGCAAGCCAACTTGGCTATAAGGGCTGAGGCAAGCTACCATGGCTGTGAGGGCTGAGCCCTTTGCATGAATTTTGTGCATCAGGCCTCTAGTTGGTTTATAAACCTGAAAAGAAATTCAAGGCTATCTACCTTCTGGTATGGCTGGATGCAGATGCAAATATATTTTCAGTCTCTGTTTTACTTTCTCTATCTCTTGGCTCCACTCTCCTATATGTTGATTTTACTCGTGCTCTTCCCACAAGAAGGAAAATGACAGCCCACAGCTGCCACCTCGCATCCTTAGTTTAGCAGCCACAAGAGAAACAGCATTTCTTTTCTAATGGTTCCAGCAATAATTTCTGGATTTAACCTGATGAACTAAGTTGTAGGAAATCCTTGTCCATGAATTGTGTTCACTGTGATCAAATTGGTCTGGTCTGGGTCATGTACCCCTTTCCCCACAATGTGACATGAGGGAAGTAGAATATCTGCTGAGGAACACAGCGGGTGTATTATACAGAAGGCCTGGACTTGGACCAGGCAGGTCCCATGTCCGAGGGGAAGAGGGCAGGCAAGTATTAGGAGCTCTGGGTGTCTGGAGGAGACAATGCTGTCCTGTAAGACAGAAGGAATTAGGATAAATGTAGAGGCAGATATGGGGCAGGGCAAGATGTAGTTCCCTCTGTGGTGTCCCCCAGCACACTGAGTAGGGCAGAGATCCTGAGGTTGCTGAGCAGGCTCTGTAGTTCTCCTGGGAGTTGGCTTCCCCTGAAAGGAAAGCATCAGCCTGATGGAGGTTGAGTGACCACTGGCTGCCTTGGAAATCCTCAGGCCAGACTGTAGGAGTGATCTGGAAGCAGACAAGCAAATGTGGGCCAGGCAGGGCAGTCTTCCTACCTCCGGAGCCAACCAGAGGTACAGTGCACTGGGCAGGACCGTGCTGGCCAGCAGAGAGCCAGGTGAGAGCTCCAGGGAGCCACTCTGCCCAGGAGAGGCTTATGATAGCTGAATCCAGCCTGTGGACATGCTTTGTGTAGCCTGCAAACGTGTTTGGCCTTTGGTGAAAAGAGGGTCAGCCCTGCTTAGCAGAGGGTAGGAATTCTGTTCTACTGGATGAAGGTGGGTAGGGGGGATGGTGGAAATGGAAAGAAACATTTCCAACATTGTAAGAATGTGAAAGTAAGTAAACAGATAACAAGGCGAAGAATAGCTCACAGGTGAGTACACATGCAAATGCAAGGAGGTGCTTGTAACACATGTATGAACAGCATGCACATGTGTGGGTATACTGGCACATGATGGTGTGTGCACATATGTATAATGTGCCTGTGGGTGTACAAGATGCATTTGCACAAGTGATTCATGTGCATACAATGTATGTGGATAGGTGTATGCCTGGTGCATATGGGTACATGTATGCTGCATGTGGAGTACACATGAGTGTGTGTGCAAGTGCTTATGTGAGTGCATGCATGTGGTGAACATAGCACATGTGTATCACAAGGGCATAGTTGCTGGAAACAACCTGTCATCTTTCACAAGCCCTCACATCTAGAAGAAAACAGGACAGAAATAATATGCATGGGAAAAGCAAAGTCAATATGGCAAGCTATAACCCTGTCCTTCAAATGCCTGGTTGAAGAGTGTTTTTTGCCCAGAAGCTGGCCCTGTCTGTGACCTGATTTGAGTTGGGTGTCTGACATCCCTGGATGGACCTTGAGGCTTACTCCTAAGAGGCCAGGCTTCCCCATCTCAGGGCCAAAGAGAGTTACCTCAGCAATCTCACCTTAGGCCATGGTGGGTTTTGGTTCTGCCCCACCTGGGTCCGTGGCTGGAGCTATCCTGTGCCACATAGGTACTAACAACAGCTGCTAGACTGTGCCCTTGTCTTTCACCATCAAGATTTCAAAAACAGGAGGCCCAGCATCAGCCAGAGAACTCACTATGAGGGTTTGGTCTATTCCCACTTTCCACTCTTGTTGACAAAGGGCTTGAAGCAGCTGGAGCATGCACAGTCTCCAAACAGCATTTGCAGTAAGGCTGGTCACCCTGACAAAACCACCATGGTCCTCCCTCCTGCTCCTTTGTCTCACCCACCTGCTCATCCCCTTTTCTCCTCATCTCATGTCTGGCTCCCTCTCTACCTCTCCTCCTGTTTGCTTCAGTCTCATCTAATTTAATGAGGGCCTGGCCTCCTGCATGCACTTCTCAGCAGCACTGCATTTAATTAATAATCTCACACTGGTTCTTCAGAGTCGATGCTACCATTTTATTCCTTACTAATTGGAAGAGGCTAGTTAAGTTCTGAGATGAATGGCTCTTTATGCTGGCAACATTCTGACCCGGGTCTCTGTTGGGATCTTTGTGTTGGGCCAGGTGCTGGGCTGGAAGGGCAGAAGGGCTGGCCTGCCTTCACCTGGGTTAGGGAGGGCCCATTTGCCGGTAGCAGGGCAGCCGTCTGTCCCAGACTCAATCTGCCCTGACCTGGGGAGGGCTTGCAGGTGAGGATCCTGCTGAGGGCAGGGCTTTGGACTCACCATTGACCATTACTCAAATCTCAGCTCTGTGCCAGTCCTGGGTTGGGCCTCAGGGAGTCTAGAACCTTCCCCTAGCCCAGTCCACATCTGCCTCCCGACTCATGTAGCCCAGTCCCATCTCCACCCTGATGTCTGCACCACTCTCCTTACCTGCCCAGGTACTCTAACAAGTCCTAACCACATAATGGGTTTTTCCTTCCTGTGTATAGGTTTCTTGACCAGAGTCACTGCTACCCTGGACCCCCACATGTTTGTGTCTCTCTTCCTCTATGTGAAGCTGTGCTGTAGGCTTCTGGGCTCTTTATGCTCCTTCCTTGTTGTGCGGGTGACAGAATTGGGGTCTGAAGTTCTCCAGCCATGCAGGCTGGCCTCCCAGTGTGATATCAGCTGTTCTGTCAGCTGAGCCAGCCTTCAGGGATAAGGGCTACTCTAGGCAGAGTTCAAGCACAGACTCCTGAGGCATTAGATTAGATGAGACTGAAGCAAACAGGAGGAGAGGTAGAGAGGGAGCCAGACATGAGATGAGGAGAAAAGGGGATGAGCAGGTGGGTGAGACAAAGGAGCAGGAGGGAGGACCATGGTGGTTTTGTCAGGGTGACCAGGCAGCTATCAGGATAAAGATACCAAAGTGCTGGGAGAAAGGGATGCCCTGAGAAGTTGGCCCTGCTGCAGGCTTTGGACTGGCTCCAGAGTCCACAAGTGTCCTGGACAGAACTGGCAGGTAGGCTGAGGCCATGGGGTCATAGCACTCACAGGGCTGGAGCTGTACCCGTGTCCCAGAATTTCAGTGCTGTGTAGTGCCTAGAATTAGATGAAATGTCTTTCTTTTCTTCCTTTCTTGGTTTCTTCCTTCCATCTTTCCTTCTTGCCTTTCTTCCCTCCCTTCCTCTTTCTCTATTCTTTCTCTTTTCTTCCTTTGTCCTCACTCCTTCATTCAGTGACATTTCTCTATCCTTCCTCTGCCCAGGCTGGATGGAGACACAGACAAGCTGGAGCCCGGTCCTGTTTTCCAGGAGCACTTGGCTTCCTGGAGAGATACACCAGGAAGGTTTCAGATTCCATCCAGAGAGAAAGGGGTACTCTGTAGGGTGGGAAGCCCCTAAAGGACTTAGGCTGGAGCCTGATATACCCACAATAGTATGTGCCCCCGATACCATTGGCTAGAGCACCCCACAAGGCCCTCTACCCCAGCTGTATAAGTGCCCCCCAAGGTGCTGCTCAGCTGAGTTTCTGGGTTTCTTCTGTTCTGGTGTGGCCCTCACCACTGACCACCTTCGTTGGGGACTCAGATGTTCTCTGCTGTCAGCTATTCACTCTGGCCTCAGGAAAGGGGCAGTCTCTCACCCCTGAGGCTAGATCCTTTTCTAGAATTCTTTGCAAATATGACTTCCTGGTGCTCTTATCTATTGTCTGCTGTTCTGGTGCTGTTTCCTGACCCTGGAGTTAGATGGCCATCTGAGTTTTCTTTGTAGTGATCTGCTGGCTCTCACTGCCTGGGACCTATCAGAGTTTTCTCTTCGTCTTTGATTGCTCTTGGGTTTCATGATATGTGTCTGGGGTGAGGGGGTTCTTAAATATATTTTGATCAACTCTCTATGGATCAATTTTTTTTGTTACTCCTCACCTGAGGATATTTTTCCATTGATTTTTAGAGAGAGTGGAATGGAGGGGAAGAAACAGAGAGAAACATTGCAGTGAGAGAGGCACATTGATTGGTTGCCTTCCGTAAGCACCCCAACTGGGGCTGGTAATTGAGCCTGCAATTGAGGTATGTGCCCTTGACCAGAATCAAACCCACAACCCCTCAGTCCAAGGGCCAAGGCTGTATCCACTGAGCCAATTGATTCATAGGGCTGTATGAATCAATTTTAAATTGATTTTAGAGAACAGAGGAGAGAGAGAAAGAGAGAGAGAGAGATGGATGGGTTGCCTCCCTTATGTACCCTAACCAGGGATCAAACCTACAACTAGGGTATGTGCCCTGACTGGGAATTGAACCCAGCACCTCTCAATGCGTGGAATGATACGCCAACCAATTGAGCCACACTGGTGAGGGTTCTATGAATCAATTTAAATTGAAATTTTTCATCTAATTTTGAGAAATTCTTAGCCATTATTCCTCTTTTTCATTTCTGGGCTTTATCTACATGGCTTCACTTTTTACTCATGCCTTCTCTCTGCATCCCTGAACATCCAGAGTAAGATCTCCAACCAAATCTCTCAGCATCTGTGTTGATTGTTTGGCTCTTCTGTTCTGTTCTTCAGTTCAGTATCCTTTTCCCAGTTACAAGTGCTTGTCCTAAGCAGTTCTACTTTGTAGCTGTTCATTCCTGCTTCCTGATCCCAATGTTTTCTTCACCTCTTTAACACAAGTGCCACTCAGATGTGAACTGTTATTCCTCAGGGAGTGTAAGTGGCTCTGGCCAGTTATGTGGAGTGGGTGGCTCATGCCCTGCCTAATGAGCAGGACAAAGTGGGTGGGGAGGAAAGTCTTGGAGCTGTCTTTCCTCTCACCCCTTTGTACATCTACCAACCCCATCTCCCATTTCCTGATCCAGGATTCTGCCTCCCTGAGTTAATAATGGTGGGAAACAAATGTGCTTTGGAGATACCCCAACTTCACCAGCAGGGGTGCAGGTGACTGGCACCAGGACTTTGACATGGCCCTCAGACAGTGATCTTCTCTCAGTGCATCCCAGAAGGCAGGTATTTAGTCTTGTTCCTGGTCTTCTTGAGGTGCATGTCTTAGGAAAAGCTCCTTGGGTTGAGGTAAAGGCTGTGCTAGAGAGGAGGGCCTGAGAAAGGGGCCCTGGGAAGAATAGAAGAGAGAGATGTGAAGCCTGTGCCAAGTCAGGGACAGGGGAGGGAGTGGTGGGGAGGTGAGTGGGGGTGATATATAATTAGGAAGTGGGAGCCCAAGGCTTGGGGAGGTCAGTGGGAGGGAAGAGAAAGCCAGGATGACCTCCAGGCTCCTGGCCTGATTGACCAGGAAGAGGTGTATGGCTGCCCTTGATTAGGATCTTGAAGAGAGAAAGGCAGGGAGGAGAAGAAGGAGTTCCTGCATGGAGCTGCTGGGCTCGATGCTCCCAGGGCCATGCATAGGGGCATTTCTGTGTCCCTACAGCTCTTGGCCATGATGCAGGGAGGTGTGGGGACCCCTGCCCATGGCATTGAGGATGAGGCAGGACACATCTGGGTGCATGGAGACCATGAGGGCTGGGAGAAAAAGGGCTACCCCCCATACCAAGGGGTTTGTATTCTGGCTGGGACCACCCCTGATGGGCTCTGTGACCTGGCAGGTGCATTGGTCTCTGCTAGCCTTGTTTCCCTCATGTGAAATAGGAGCATAGTCCAGTGGCGATGTAGCAGTGTACATGCCAGTAAAGGAAGAACATGGCCCCAAGGCTGCAGAAGGGTGAACAGGCACGAGTGGCAGGCAGTGGGCTCTGAGCAAAGCATTGTGGATATATTATTCTTGTTTCAAAAGCTGTGGGACATTTACACAGTGGAATACAATGCAGCTATTAAGAAAAGAGGGATCTCTTACCCTTTGGGGCAGCATGGATGAACCTGGAGAATATTATGCTATGTGAAATAAGCCAATCTGAGAAAGACAAATATCAAATGATCTCACTTATTTCTGGAATCTAATGAACAAAATGAATTGACCAACAAAATAAGACCCAAAGCAGCGAGGCACGGGATAGACTAACATCAATGTGGGGTTGGCGAGACAAGAAGAGATAAACCAAAGAACTTATATAGTTATACGCATACTCCATGGACAAGGGCAAGTAGGGTGGTGAAGACCTGGGGGTGGGGGGGGTAGCTAGAGGCTGGGATGAAGGGGACAAAGAGGGGTAAACAGGAGACATCTGTAAAACTATCAACAATATTTTTTTTAAAGGGGAAAACAGCATCTGTTCTGGCCACGGTGTGGGTGGGGAAGAGCCCTGTCCCTGCTCAACTCCCTGTACCCTCTTTCACTCCCTCCCTGCACTCACTTAGCTCAGAGCTGGCATCTGCCCAACTCTGAATAAGATGTGGCAGCAGGAGGTGGATGCCCAGCCAAGCCCCAAATGGCTGGTGGAGGTGCTTCCCCAGAGGAGGAGAACAAGACAAGGATAGAGGCCAACCTGGTGGGGAGGGTACAGAACGGGGCTGGGAGTGCCCTCTCTGGCCCTGGCTCTGGCGCAGCCCTGCCTCTGCTTTAAGGCTTCATCTCATCAGAGGCCTCTGAGTGGGTGAAGGAACATGAAACTTGAATTGTGGGCCACGGGGTCAGTGTATGTGTGTAGTGTGGGAATTCCCCATCAGGTTCTGGGTGGGAGCCCCTGGTCCCAGAACTGACACTGAATTTAGCTATATCCTCCCTGCTCTCTCCCTCTGATTATGTGTGAGTGTGTACATGTGCATAAGTGTGTGTGGGGGTGTGTGTGAATATGGATGTGAGGATAATGTAAGTGTGAGAATGCATTTTGAATGTATGACTATGAGAGTTTGCATGTATGTGAATTTTAAAGTGCACAGTAAACTCATATGAGTGCTTGAGAGTGTATTTGTATATGTCTGAGTGTGTGTGAGAATGTGTGCATGTGTGTGAGTGTGTATGAGAGTGTGTTCATGTTTGTGAGTGCAAATGTGGGTGCGAGTATGTGTAAATATGAGGCTGTATACCAATGTAAGCATGTGAGTGAGCATGAGCATGAGCATGTATGTGAATTTGTGTGTGAGATATGCATGCATGAGTGTATGAATGTGGTGATGCACATGAATGTGTGCATGAGTGTGCAAGAGTGTGCACACACATGACTGTACATGTGTGGGTGTGGGAATGTTTGTGCATGTGTGAGTGAGAGCATGTGTGTATATGAATGTGTGTCTGTGTATGAGTGTGCACATACATGCATCTTCCTCATAGGCCATTCCCAGGAAGGGAGCCTATGCAGGGTTTAGGCCATTGGTTTCTGGCAGCTTCCATTTCATCCTCAAATACTGTCCTAGCTCCACTTCTTGGTGTGCCAGGTTTTGACATTATCTTTTGACTTCCTGTTAGGAAGGTGAGGATGTGAAGTAGCTCCCTGATGCCCTCCATGTCCCAGTCTTCTGGAATAGCTCCATCACTGCTCTAGTCCATATTGTGGTTCCTGTCTTATCAATATCCTGTGGCTGGTATAACAACTTACCACAAATTTACTGGCTTAAATAACAGAAACATTTTGCTCCTGGTTGGTTCGGGAGGCAGAAGTCAAGGTGTCACAGGGTCACGCTCCCTCCAGAGGTTCCAGGAGAGAATAATGTCTTTGCCTCTGCCAGCTCCTGGTGTGCCTAGGCTTATAGCTGCATCACTCTGGTCTTCAAGGCTGCCATCTGCAGTCTGCCTGCCATCTTTGTCTGCATGTGGACTTTTCTCTATCTGTCTAATCTCTCTGTCTCTCTCTTACAAGAACACGGGCATGTGATTATGTTAAGGTCCACCCTGATAATTCAGGATCACCTGCCATCTCTGGACCCTTAATCTCTTCTACAAGCTCCCCCCCCCCTTTTTTTTTAACAGCAGAAGTCCACATTTACAGGTTCTAGGGATTAGAACCAGGACATATTTCTGGAGCCCACATTTTAGCTGACTACACCCCATGGACCTTTAAATATCATATTTTCACATTTTCTGCTTCTGCCATGGGCCCAGAGAATTGGGTCTGTAGACCTGCTTTTGTGTGATGAGGTCCCAGTGTCCCTACGCCCTCCTTCCCACTTCCATCACCTCTACTCTCCCTTCTGCATGGCAAAGTGTCTGCTGTTCCCATTCTTAGTGGTGGCTAACCTGTGCCATCAGATTTCCTTTACTCTGGTTCTTTGGGTACTGCTCACAGCTAGCAGATCATGGCCAATCCCTGAATCTCTAAGCCTCATTGCCATACAAAAAGATGTAAGAGAACACACAGGAAGTACTGGCAGCTCTGGACAGCCTGGACAGCCAGGTTTTCCTTTTGGATGGCTGGGAAGGACCAGCATCTGAGTAAACATCTGTTGAACATGTGCATCTTTCTCTCTTATAATCTAGTTTGGAAAGGGGTTTCGAAAAAGTATTTCATGTTGTTGTTGAGATATTGTAGATGGCAAGACTTGGTCCTTCCCTGGGGTCCTTGGCCTATCCTGAGGTGGCAGAAAGGGCTGAGGACTTGGAGAAACGAGCCTGTAAGTGGGAGGCCACACCATCCTGTGCTGTGCAGTGGAGTGGGCAGCCTGACTGCTCAAGGTCTCCCTGAGTTTACAGTGTGGCTGAAGTGTTGTGTGATGACCTTCTCACTGTCACTGGGGACCAGGGGGGCTACCAAGGCCCTGGAGGCTCCATTCCCCAAGGGCCCCCAGCCTCCTGGTCTTGGTGCTCCCAATGCTTTTGCCAAACTGAGCTATTTCTCCTATTTTATAGCTCAGAAAGTGAGGAGGCTTGGCTAGCAGGAGGAGTTTAACTACCCAAGCCACACAGTGTGGGTAGCAGGGCCCTGGAGGGTTTAGAGGAGGTCCCAGACTTATTTAAAATTAACTTCCACTTTTAAAAATAAAAATTGTATATATTTAAGGTATACAACATGATGATTTGATATTTAAATTATTCATACAGTGTCCATGGAGGAACGGAAGGAGAAAGACTTGTAGTATGTACAAGGTGTTCTCCAAATTATATCCACACTTTAACAGTTGATAGCTCAATTTTGAGAATGAAGTGTATTTTAATAAATACTACCTTTATAATTATTCAAAGTGTGTTTATACATTTTTGGGACACCCTATATATACAGCAGAATATTATTTGATTTAAAAATATGAAAGAGGAGAACCAAGATGGCGGCATAAGGTATATACCTAAATGCGCAGCCTCCCACAACCACATTAAAAAATACAACTATAAAGATAAATGGCCACCCTCCAGAACCAAGGGACTGGAAGCTTTACAACTAGAAGGCAAGAGAAGGAGTGCATTGAGACTGAGTAGAAGTTCTTGGCACCAAAACTGAGAGGTATAGACACGCGTGAAATGGTGGCGGCACGGGTGAAATAGTGGTGGCGGCAGCACCTGGGTCCACGGCTTGGAAGGAGATTATAAACTCTGGGGTCACACTGAATGCTTTGCAGGTTGTCGGGCAACAGGGCAGAAGATGAGTGGCGTTCTAGCAGAGCTGTTCGCAGCGATCACTGATGCGGAGGTCCGAGACTCGGGGACTTGGGCACAGATGCCAGGGTGTGGAGATGCCAAAACCGGGAGAAGCTGTGGAGCCAGTGGAGGGGCAGCCATCACAGGTTGCTCCGCTCCAGTGATTCTGAGACCCCACCCCACCCAATTTGCAACCCTGCCCAAGCTGTGCACCTGTCTGCCTACAGCATAACCTAACAGACTGCAGCTGGGACAGAGCTCTCAAAAAGTTCCAACCCCAAACAACGAGGAGAAAGGCCTGGAGGCATTTCCTCCCAGTGATACCTCCCAGTGATAACTACAGCAAGACTGTACACCCAGCCTTCAAAGGTGTACAGCAAGAGTGTCCAACTCAGGTGATTGGGGAGGCTGAATCACTGGGCCCTATAGGACATCTAGCACAGAAAGCCACTCTATCAACACAGGGAAGCAGCCAAAATGCAAAGACAAAGAAACAGGTCACAAATAACAGAAATGGAAGAAAGCAAACTACTGGATATAGAGTTCAGAACTACGCTTTTAAGGTTTTTCAAGAATTTTCTAGAATCCGCCGATAAACTTAGTGAGACCCTCAATAAATCAAAGTATACACTGGCCAGCTGGGTTTCTCTGTACTCCAGGCAACATACTTGCAACATTGTTGCAATTGTAGAAGCCTCAGAGCTGAAGCAAACAACAGGCCTGGGCGTGACTACTAAGGCAACATTCTTTCAATTATAGAAGCCACAGAGCTGAAGCAGACAGGAGGCTTTGTTACCTGCTAGGCCTTGGCTTAAAGGAACAGTATCAATTATAGAAGATAAATAAACTCCAGAAACGTGCTTCCAGCCAGCCTTGCTGGGACATTGGGTCAATGGGAGCTGTGGGCAGCCTGAAAGCCTAAAAACAGCCCTCAGTCCATCACCCAGGCTGGCCACACCCCAATGGGGTGAGCGACCCCACTGGGGGGCTTGGCCAGCCTGCAAACAACCATCAGCCTCTCACCCAGGCTGGCCAGGTACCCCAGTAGGGACCCAAAACCTGAAGGGACTGTGGGCAGCCTGAAAACACCCCTTAGCTCTTCACCCAGGCTGCTCAGGCACCCCAGTAGGGACCCAGAACCTGAAGGGGCTGTGGGCAGCCTGAAAACAGCCCTCAGCCCATCACCCAGGCTGGCCACACCCCAATGGGGTGAGGGTCCACACTGTGGGGCTTGGTCAGCCTGCAAACAGCCATCAGCCCCTCATCTAGGCTGGTCAGGCACACCAGCAGGTGGACATCCCCAGTGGGGTCCCAGACTGCGAGAAGGCACAGGCCAGGCTGAGGGACCTCCTGAGTGCACAAATTTTTGTGCATCAGGCCCCGAGTTCTATATAATAAAAGGGTAATATGCAAATTGATCCTAATGGCAGAATGACCAGAACAACTGCTGAACCAGTCACCATGAGGCACACTGACTACCTCTTGGTTCCTTTCCCCAGCCAGCAGGCTCCAATCGCTTGATGGCCACTCGTGACTGAGGTAGGGCAGGTGAGCTGGCAGGAACAGCCAACCTCTGGGTTCCTTCCCCCGGCTGTTAGGCACCGATCACCTGATGGCGAATGGGGAACCAGGGATGAGTGGTGGCGGGGGACAAGGCTAGCTGCAGCCAGCTGGGGAAGATGGCTCTGATCACAGGCCAGGCCTGGGGACTGTACACAAATTTTATGTGCCAGGCCTCTAGTGTGTGTGTATGTGTAAATTTTTTTTTTTTATCCTCACTTGATATTTTTCCATTGATTTTTAGAGAGAGAGAAAGACAAAGGGAAACATTGATGTGAAACACATTGATTGGTTGTCTCCTGCACACGTCCTGACCAGAGCCTGAGCCAGGGAGGAGCCTGCAACCAAGGTACATGCCCTTGACTGGAATCAAACTTGGGACCCTTTGGTCAGCAGGCCGAAGCTCTATCCACTGAGCCAAACTGGCTATGGCTGCTTTCACTGTATTTTAGCCATTCAAGTCAGTTGAATATGTTCTTGTATAACCTGCAGCCCTGTAGTTTTGACAAAAGGCCTGGTTGGCCCTGCCCTGGCTCTCTTTGCCACCACTCTTCTGAAATAATGAGATCTTTGGAAAAATACTATTCTAGTCCTTTTTCTATGTGTTTGCATGTACCTAAATATACTATGAGAAAATATATAGAATTGTTTGTATATTTCTCTTCCCTTAAAAAATATCACATATATACTTAAAACACATTATATAATTGCCATTCTATAATTTGCATTTTTCACTCAAAAATACATAATGGGGACCCAGCCATATTGATGTGCTGAGATTGAGCTCTTTTTATAATCCCTTGACCAGCATTATATCACACTAGTGGCCCATTGCATGAAATTCATGAATGGGATGGGGAGTTCCCTCAGCCCAGCCTGCACATTCTCCAATTGGGTACCCCTTGGGGGATGTCAGACTCTCAGAGGGACTGGGCCTAAACTGGCAGTCGGACATCCCTCTCACAATCTGGGACCTCTGGCTCCTGACCTGCCTGATCACCCCTAACTGCCCTTCCTAGCTGGCCTGATCACCCCTAACTGCCTCTGCCCGCCTGATTGCCCCTAACTGCCCTCCCCAGCCAGCCTGATCTCACCCCCAACTGCACTCCCCTGCCAGCCTGATTGCCCCTAACTTCCTCTGCCTCAGCCCCCACCACCATGGCTTTGTCTGAAAGGATGTTGGATGTCCAGAAGATGGCCAGGTGGCCTAGTCTAATTAGCATATTACCCTTTTATTAGTATAGATTATTAGTATAGATAGATTATATAGGATAAGATTGCTTAAATAGTGCATGGGCAGAAAGCCTTTTTCAGCAGGAGGAGATTATCTTTGCAGGCAAAAATACATTATTTCTATATCTAGACTGATAGTCAGCCATATGCATCATACTGCCAACTGGTTATTAAAAAATTGAACCGCTTTCTTACACCTTACACCAAATAGCTATTTCCCTTAAAACCCCTCCTCAGCCTCCACCTTAGGTTCTGCCTTCACAGTTCACCCAGATTAGGTTCTGGTTGGTCAGTTTCTATGCCAGTCAGCATCAAAAGCTCTCCTAGGCAGCCATTGGCTCCTAGCAGTTCACCCAGATTTGGTTCTAATTGGTCAGTTTCTATGCCAGTCAGTGTCAAAAGCTCTGTCTCCTAGGCAGCCATATTGTCAGGGTGTGTGGGTTAATTTACATATTACTTCTTTATTAGATAAGATGAATATCTCACAAAATATTTAATGGCTGCTTTGATTGGGTACTTGGGTCATCTCCAACTTCTCAGGCTTATTCCAAATCAGTCAGCACCACCCTCCTGGTGCCACACCTTTCACTATCAGCTGCACTACCTTGGGGGGTTGTGCTTCAGACTGAAGTACATGGTTAGAGTTTTCTGGGGATACAAACCTAAGCCCTGGTCATATTTTCTGTCTTCAGAGCCTTCGTCACCCTAGTTACATTGTTCTATGTGTTTATCCTTTAGCCAGCACCTCACTGTCTTGATTGTTATAGTTTATATTGGGCTTTGATATTGGGCAGAATGATGGCCTCCACTTTATGCTTCTTTTTCAAAATTTTCACAGATAATTTTAATTTCTTTGCCTTTTGATATAAATGTTAGAATAACTTTGTCTGTATCTATAAAAATTTCTGCACAAAATTTGAATGGGATTTCCATTGATGGAGAATTGACATCTTTACTATGTTTAGTTTTTCAATCCATGAACATAATATATCTCTCCATTTTTTGGGCCTTTAAAAATTACTTTTTCTCAGAATTTCTTAGTTTTCAGGATACAAATCCTGCATATGTTTTTAAGATTTAAAAGGTATATCTAAGTATTTTGGTTTTGGTTAAGTGTTATAAATGACTTCTAAATTTTTTGGTTTCTAAGAGTTTATTGCCAGAATATAGAAATATGATTGGCTTATTGTGCTTTGACCTTGTATCCTGTGATCTTACTAAACTCATTTATTATTATGGGAAGTTTCTTTTATAGATTCCTGGGGAATTTTTACATAGACCGTCATGTTGTCTGGACAGTGTATTTCTTCCTTCCAAATCTGTATGCCTTGCATTTATGTTTCTTGCCTTATTGCACTGTCTTGACAGCCACTATAATGTTGAATATAAGCAGTAAAAATGTTCTCTTGGGTGGGGGGGGACAGTCAGTCTTTCATGATTATCATGTTAGTTTTAGGTTTCTTGTAGATGACTTTTTAAAAAAAATGCTTTGGTTTTTTGTTTTTGTTTTTTTTTTACATATATTTTATTGATTTTTTACAGAGAGGAAGGGAGAGGGATAGAGAGTTAGAAACATCAATGAGAGAGAAACATTGATCAGCTGCCTCCTTCACACTCCCTACTGGGGATGTGCCCACAACCAAGGTACATACCCTTGACCGGAACGAACCTGGGACCCTTGAGTCCCCAGGCCGATGCCCTATACACCGAGCCAAACCGGTTAGGGCTTGTAGATGATTTTTATTTATTTATTTATTTTCTTTATTGGTCAAGGTATTACAAATGTGTCCTCATCTCCCAATCACCCACAACCCCCTCCCCGACTCATGTCCTCAACCCCCCTGTTGTTTGAGTCCATTGGCTTGGCTTACATGTACGCATACAAGTCCTTTGGTTGATCTCTCCCCACAACCCCCACCCTTTCCCACCCTCCCTCCGGTGATCAACAGATTGATTGGTGCTTCTCTGTCTCTGGGTCTGTCCCTGTTCATTGGTCTATGTTGTTCTCTATATTCCACAAATGAGTGAGATCATAGGATATTTATCTTTCTCTGACTAGCTTATTTCACTTAGCATATTGCTCTCCAGTTCCATTCATGCTGTTGCAAATGGTGGGGGTTCCTTCCTCTTTATCCTTCTTTCTTACTGCAGCGTAGTAGTCCATTGTGTAGATGTACTACAGTTTTTTAATCCACTCATCTGCTGATGGGCACTTAGGCTATTTGCAAATCTTAGCTATGGTAAATTGTGCTGCTATGAACATAGGGGTGCATATATCCTTTCTGATTGGTGTTTCTAGCTTCTTGGGATACATTCCTAGAAGTGGGATCACTGGGTCAAATGGGAGTTCCATTTTTAGTTTTTTGAGGAAACTCCATACTGTTCTCCACAGTGGCTGCACCAGTCTGCATTCCCACAGCAGTGCAAAAGGGTTCCTTTTTCTCCACATCCTCTCCAGCACTTGTCGTTTATTGATTTCTTGATGATAGCCATTTTGATAGGTGTGAGATGATACCGCATTGTTGTTTTGATTTGCATCTCTCATATAATTAGTGACTTTGAGCATGTTTTCATATGTCTTTCGACCTTCTGTATGTCTTCTTTTAAAAAGTGTCTATTTAGGTCCGTTGCCCATTTTTTGATTGCATTGTTTATCTTCCTTTTGTTAAGTTTTATGAGTTCCCCGTAAATGTTGGATATTAAACCCTTATCGGTGATATCATTGGCAAATATGTTCTCCCATGCAGTGGGTTTTCTTGTTGTTTTGTTGATGGTTTCCTTTGCTGTGCAAAAGCTTTTTATTTTGTTGTAGTCCCATTTGTTTATTTTCTCTTTAGCTTCCATTGCCCTAGGAGCAGTATCAGTGAAGAAATTCCTTTGGCACATGCTTGCGATTTCGCTGCCTGTGTATTCCTCTAGTATTTTTATGGATTCCCATCTTATGTTTAAGTCCTTTATCCATTTTGAGTTTATTTTTGTGTATGGTGTGAGTTGGTGGTCTAGTTTCATCTTTTTGCATGTATCTGTCCAATTTTCCCAACATCATTTATTGAAGGGATTGTCTTGACTCCATTGTATGCTTTTGCCTCCTTTCTTGAATATTAATTGGGCATAGTGGTTTGGGTCAATTTCTGGGTTCTCTATTCTACTCTATTGATCTATATGTCTGTTCTTGTGCCAATACCAAGCTGTTTTAAGAAAAGTGGCTTTGTAATACAGCTTGATATCTGGTATTGCGACCCCACCTACTTTGTTCTTCTTTCTCAGGATTGCTGCAGCTATTCGAGGCCTTTTTTTTATTCCAGATTAATTTTTGGAACATTCGTTCTAGATCTGTGAAATATGCTGTTGGTATTTCAATGGGGATTGCATTGACTCTATATATTGCTTTGGGAAGTATGAATATTTTGATGGTATCGATCCTACCAATCCATGAACACGGTATGTTCTTCCATCTGTTTATGTCTTCCTCTATCTCTTTTTTCAGTGTTCTGTAGTTTTTCGCATATAAGTCTTTTATCTCCTTAGGTAAGTTTATCCCTAGGTATCTTAATTTTTTTGGTGCAATGGTAAATGGGATTGCTTTTTTAGTCTCTCTTTCTGTAAGTTCACTATTAGTGTAAAGAAATGCCATAGATTTCTTGGCATTAATTTTGTATCCTACAACATGCCCGAATTCATTTATTAAGTCTAATAATATTTTGATGGAGTCTTTAGGGTTTTGTATGTACAGTATCATGTCATCTGTGAATAAGGACAGTTTTACTTCTTCTTTTCCAATTTGGATGCCTTTTATTTCTTCTTCTTGTCTGATTGCAATGGCTAGTACTTCCAGTACTATGTTAAACAGGAGTGGTGAAAGGGGGCATCCCTGTCTTGTTCCTGTTCTTAGGGGAAATGATTTTAGTTTATGACCATTGACTATGATGTTGGCTGTGAGTTTGTCATATATGGCTTTTATTATGTTGAGGTATGATCCTTCTCTTCCCACTTTGCTGAGAGTTTTTATCAAGAAAGGGTGTTGAATTTTGTCAAATGCTTTTTCTGCATCAACTGATATGACTATGTGATTTTTATCTCTCAATTTGTTTATGTGATGTATCCCATTTATTGATTTGCGGATATTGTACCAACCTTGCATCTCTGGAATAAATTCTACTTGGTCATGGTGTCTGATCTTTCTGATGTATTGCTGGATCCAATTTGCTAGAATTTTTGTTGAGTATTTTGGCATCTATGTTCATGAGGGATATTGGCCTATAATTTTCTTTCATTGTCTTTTCTTTATCTGGCTCTGTTGTCAATATTTGATGCTGGCTTCATAGAATGAGCTGGGAAGTGTTCCTTCTTCTTGAATTTTTTGGAATAATCTGAGGAAGATAGGTTTTAGTTCTTCCTTGAATGTTTGGTAAAATTCCCCTGTGAAGCCGTCTGGCCCTGAGCTTTTGTTTGCTGGGAGCTTTTTGTTGACTGCTTAAATTGCTTCCATAGTTATTAGCCTATTGAGATTTTTAGAATCTTCTTGATTGCGTTTTGGAAGATTGTATTTTTCTAGGAATATGTCCATTTCCTCCAAGTTGTCTAGTTTGTTGGAGTAGAGTTGTTCATAGTATTTTTTTTAACAATTCTTTGAATTTCTGTCGGATCTGTTGTTATATCTCCTCTTTCATTTCTGATTTTGTTTATTTGTGTCTTCTCTCTTTGGTTTTTGGTGAGCCTGGCTAGCAGTTCATCAATCTTGTTTATCCTTTCAAAAAACCAGCTCTTGGTTTCATTGATCTTTTGTGTTTGTTTTTTTTGTTGTTGTTGTTTGTTTTTTGTTGTTGTTGTTGTTGTTGGGTTTTTTTGTCTTCATGTCATTTATTTGTGCTCTGATCTTTATTATCTCTTTCCTTCTGCTCACTCTGGGCTTTTTTTGTTGCTCTCTTTCTAATTCTTTGAGTTGTAGAGTTAGATGATTTACTATCATTTTTTCTTGTTTTTTTGAGGTAGGCCTGTAGAACTATAAACTTCCCTCTCAGGATTGCTTTCATTGTGTCGCATAGATTTTGGATTGTTGTCCTTTTATTGTCATTAGTTTCCAGAGTGTTTTTAATTTTTTGTTTGATCTCATTGGTAACCCAATCATTATTTAGTAGCATGCTATTCAGCTTCCAAGTGTTTGAGTTTTTTGGATTTATTTGTTGTAGTTTATTTCAAATATTATGTCATTGTGATCTGAGAAGATGCTTGGTATAATTTCAATCTTCATGAATTTGGGGAGACTTTGCTTGTGACCCAATATGTGGTCTATTTTTGAAAATGTCCCATGTGTACTTGAGAAGAACATATATTCCATGGCTTTGGGATGAAATGTTCTGAACAGTTCATCTGATCTAGTGAGTCATTTAGGATTGCTGTTTCTTTGCTGATTTTTTGTCCAGAGGATTTATCCAGTGATGTCAGTGGTGTGTTTGTCTCCTAGTATGATTGTATTGTTGTGGATCTCTCCCTTGATATCTTCCAGGAGTTTTTTTTTTATGTATTTGGGTACTCCTGCATTGGGTGCATATATGTTTATCAGGGTTATATCCTCTTGTTGTATTGATCCTTTTAGTATTATAAAGTGGCCTTCCTTATCTCTTGTTATGGCCTTCACTTTGAGGTCTATTTTGTGAGATACAAGTATTGCTACCCCAGCTTTTTTTTCCTTTCCATTTGCTTGAAAGGTATTTTTCCATCCCTTCACTTTCAGTCTGTGTGAGTCCCTTGTTCTAAGGTGGGACTCTTATAGACAGCATATATATGGGTCATGTCTTTTTATCTATTCAGCCACTCGATGTCTTTTGATTAGAGCATTTAGTCCGTTTATGTTTAAAGTTATTATTGAAAGGTACTTTTTTGAAGTAATTTTTATTTTTGAGCCTGTGTTCTTTCGTACCTTTTTATTTCTTCTTTTTACAGCATTCCCTTTAGCATTTCTTTCATTGCTGGTTTGGTAGTGATAAACTCCTTTAGCCTTTTTTTGTCAGCGAAGATCTTGATTTCCCCTTTAATTTTGATTGTTCGTCTTGCTGGATAGAGTATTCTTGGATTCAGTCCTTTGCTTTGTAATGCTTTGTATAATTCCTTCCATTCTTTTCTGGCTTGATGTATTTCTGTTGAGAAATCATTTGATAAGCTGATGGGGGATCCTTTATATGTAACTCTCTGTCTCTCTCTTGCAGTCTTTAAGATTCTCTCTTTGTCTTGTACATTTGCCAATGTTATTATGATACTAGATCCCATTGCAGGAAGATTCCTGCAAGAATAGGGCTTCCTGAGCCAGAGAGAAGCAGAGAAGGGAGTGAAGCCCACCAAGGCAGGCTTCGCTCCCTTCTCTGCTACCTCACTTCCTCCCATCTCTGCTGTCTCAGCTCACTCCCTTCTCTGCCACTTTCCTCCCTCCCGTCTCCACAGCCTCTGCTGCCTCGGATCCCTCCCATCTCTGCTACCTCACTTTCTCCTATCTCCTCCCGTCTCTGCTGCCTCGCTCCTCCCATCTCTATTGCCTCGCTTTCTCCCACCTCTGCTGCCTTGGCTCCCTTCCTTCCTCCTATCTCCATGCCTTGCTCTCTCCTATCTCCACTGCCTCCATCCCTCTCTTCTGGGCCTCTTTGCTCCCTCCCATCTCTGCTGCCTAGCTCATTCTCTTCTCTGCCGCTTGGCTCCTTCTGCAGCACTTGGCTTCCTTCTAGGCTGTCTTCAGTCTTCGTTCCACGCCTGTGTATACAAATTAACCACCATCTTGGTTGGGTTAATTTGCATATAGCCGCTTTGATTGGCTGCTGGGCATGGCTTAGGTGTCTTGGACTGATGGTTAATTTGTATATTACTCTTTTATTAGGTTAGATGTCTTGGTATGGGTCTTTTGGGATCCATCTTGCTTGGGACTCTCTGTACTTGTGTAACTTTTTTCTTCCCCATATCCGGGAAGTTTTCTGTCATTATTTCTTCAAATAGTTGTTCTAATCCTTGCTGCTCTTCTTGTCCTTCTTGCAGCCCTATTATGTGTATATTACTTAATTTCTTGTTGTCCCAAAGCTCCCTTAGGCTCTCCTCCTGCTTTTTAATTTTTTTCTCCAGTTGCTGTTCTGATTGAGCTTGTTTCTCTACCTTATCTTCTAACTCACTGCTTCTTCTTGTCTACTCTTGAAACCTTCCATGGTGTTTTTTATTGTAGCTACATCACTTTTCATTTCTTCCTGATCTTGCATAGGTTGTTGATTTTCTCATCCATCCAGTGAATGAATTGTATAGCCATTATTCTGAATTCTTTTTCTGTCATGTTGCATGCTTCAATTTCACTAATTTCCTTTCTTGGCGACTCCTCATTTTCTTTTCTCTGGGGATTGTGTCATCTCCCCATTATGACTGTCTCTAGAAATTTCAAATGTGGAATTGTTTGGGCCTGGGCCATGTGCAGTGGGAGCTTCTCACCACCCTAGTGTCACTGAAGAGCTCTGACTCTAAGATGTTTGGTTGTTGTTGGTTGGTGGGAACCAGGCTCGCTCAGAGTCAGTGTTGCCAGTGCTCAGTGTGGCCTTGTGTGCGCACTTAGAATCAAGGACCCGGCCTGCATCGAGCTGAAACAGAGATCCCCTGGAGTGTGTTGAAAATCAGAGCCCTCTAGCATGTGCCAGGAATCAGAGTTCCCCAAGAATCCATTATTGGCATCTCTGTTGCTTTGCATGGCATCACATTGAGAATCAGGCTCCCTGTGTGCACATACACCAAGAATTGGAGTCACTGGCTCTTAATATGAATGCACTGGGAATCAGGGATCCCAGGCACAAGTGATAAGCACCAGAGTCACTGGTGCTTAGTGCTGCCTCTTGCCCAGAGATTAGGGGTCCCAGAGCCCATGCTGCGGGGAACAGACTCTCAGAGTTCGCCAGTTCCCAGGCTCAAATTCCTGCAGCCCCACTCCTTGGGGAACAGACACCCAGAGTCACACACTTCTAGGTCAAAGCCCTGTGCTGCAGGGAACAGATTCCCAAAATTAGCGCATTCCCAGGCTCAAATTCCTGTTGCAGCGCTGAGGCCTGAGCAAGGGGTGGGTCTATCAGTTACTATGGTGCTGCCTGTGAGCCTGCACGGAGTGGATGGGCTCTGTTACTTACAGAGATCTGCTGCCTGGATGTCTAGATTCTTGGTATCCATGGGTCTGTAGCTGTGGTCGCAGGTCTCTGTCCCCAGTGGTTGCAAGGTCCTGGTTTGTGTCTGAGACCAGACTGGGTGGCGCTGAGGCCAGGATCCTAGTTGCAAGCAGCTCTCTTTTTCAAGATGGTGTGGTCTCTGTGCCTGCATTGGCCACCCAGGAGTGTCCGCGCTGGGAGTGGGATTCCGCTGTCTAAGACTGCCTGGTTTGGCAACTCCTTAGAATACCTGCATAATCTAACTGTCCCTAACTCATACACACACACACCACATGTGTCCACACACTCCTCTATCGCTCCCTGGCTCTATCACACTCTCTCCTTCTCTGCCTTCCCTCCCTTTGTTGATGATTTTTATCGAGTTAAGAAAGTTCCTTTCTATGTTAGTTTTTATTTTTACTCCTAAATATATGTTGAATTTCATTGAATGTTTTTTCTGCATCTTTTGACATGATCATGTGTGTTCTTTTTTTCTTATCTAGTCTGTTAATATGGTAGGTTACATTGGCTTTTAAATATTGTGCCACCCTTCATTCCAGAATAAGTTCCACTTGTTTGTAGTGTATTAAACTTTTTATGCATTGATGGATTACATTTGCCAATATTTGGTTGAGGATTGGTGTATCTGTGTTCTATTATATTGTTCTATAATATATTTTAAAAATATATGTTATTGGTTTTTTACAGAGAGAAAGGGAGAGGAATAGAGAGTTAGAAACATCGATGAGAGAGAAACATCGATCCTGCACACTCCCTACTGGTGATGTGCCCAAAACCAAGAACATGCCCTTGACCGGAATCAAACCTGGGTCCCTTGAATCCGCAGGCTGACACTCTATCCACTGAGCTAAACTGGTTAGGGTCTATAATATTTTTCCCTTGAAATATCTTCATCTAGTTTTAATACCAGGGTAATGTCAGCCTTTGTAAAATGAGTTAGAAATGTGTTACCCCCTCTTATATTTTCTAAAAAAGATTACGTAGAATTGGTGTTATTTCTTCTTTAAATATTTGGTAGAATTTTCCAGTAAAACAATCTGGGTCTGGAAATTTCTTTTTTAAACAATGAATTAAATGTCTTTCATAGTTAAAGGAATTTTCAGGCCATATCCTTCATTTTGGGGTGAGTTTAAGTAGTTTGTGTTTTTTGAGGAAAGCATGCATTTCTTCAAAGTTGAACTTATGTTCATAGAGTTGTTGTAGTATTCTTTAGTTGTTTGTGAATTCTTTAGTGATATATTTTTAAATTTCTAATATTATAAATTAGTATTTTCTTTTTTAATGTCAGTCTTGATAGAAATTTAACCATTTTATTGATCTTTCTAAAGAACCAGCTTTTGGTTTAATTGATTTCTCTATTATGTTTTTGTATTCAGGTTCATTGGTATTTATTGTTTCTTTTTTTTTTTTTTTTAATTTCTTCCTTCTGCTTCCTTTGGGTTTATTTTACTCTTATATTTCAAACTTTTGATTATTTTTTAATATCTAATTATCTTTTTTAGTTAATCCTCACTGAAGGATATTTTTTAGTTGATTTTTAGAGAGAGTGGGAGGGAGGGAGAGAGAAACAATATGAGAGAGACACATAATTGGTTGCCTCCTGCACATTCCCGGGGGATAGGGCTGGGAAGTGGGGCTGGGAATTGAACCTGGTCTAGGCCAACACTCTAACTACTGAGCCAAACTGTCCAGGGCTAGTATCTCATTTTAATTTATCTGGTTGTTTGACTAATTGAGTGATTCCTCCAGGGATTACAATAATCATATCTAGCTTCTCACTATATACTTAGAATTAATATTTTTACAACTCAATTTGAATCATATAAGTTTCTTTATAATTAATAAAATGATTCCCAATAAGTCTGTACCTACCATAAGTAGTTATTACAGTGCTATGGACAATATTCCCTATGCTTTACTTTACATCCCCCTACTATTTTGTAACTGCCAATTTGTGCTTCTTAATCCCTTCACTGTTTTTTACCCAGTCCCCCAACTCCCTTCCCATCTGGTAACCATCAATTTGTTCTCTGTATCAATAAGTTTGCTTCTGTTTCGTTTGTGCTTTATTTTGTTTTCATATAAGTGAAATCATATTGTATCTGTCTTTCTCTGTCTGACTTATTTCATTTAGCGTAATACCTTCTAGATTCATTCAAGTTGTCACAAATGGTAAGATTTTATTCTTTTTATGACCGAGTAATATTCCATTGTATATATGTACCATATATTCTTTATCCAGTTGTCTGTTAATAGGCACTAAGTTGTCTTGGCTATTGTAAATAATGCTGCAATGAACATAAAGATGCATATATCTTTTTAATTAGTGTTTTGGATATCGTTGGATAAATGTCTAGAAGTGGGATTACTAGGTTATATAAAAGTTCTATTTACAATTTTTTTGAGAGCATCACTACTATTTTCCATAGTGGTTGTACTAATTTGCAATTCCACCAACAATGCACAAGAATTCCCTTTTCTTTACATCCTAGCCAAGATTTGTTGTTTGTTGATTTATTGATGATAGCCATTCTGGCAGGTGTGAGGTGATATCTCATTGTGGTTTTATATGTTTCTTTCTGATGACTAGTGAAATTGAGCATCTTCTTATAGTCTATTGGCCATCTATATGTCCTATTTGGAGAAATGTCTATTCAGGTCCTCTGCCCATTTTTAAATTGAATTGTTTGTCTTTTTGGTGTGAAGTTCTGTGAGTTCCTTATGTATTTTAGATACTATCCCCCTAACAGATGTTATCATTGGCAAATATCTTCACCCAATCAGTAGGTTGTCTTTTTGTTTTGCTAATGGTTTCCTTTGCTGTGTAAAACCTGTTTAATTTGGTGTAGTCCCATTTGTTTATTTTTTTCTCATTTCCCTTGCCCGAGGAAACATCCAAAACTTTGAGTTTTATAGTTCCAGATCTTTAATCTATTTTGAGTTTATTCTTGTATATGGTGTGAGAAGGTGATCTAATTTCAGTTTTTCCCATGTATCTGTCCAGTTTTCGGAACACTATTTATTGAAGAGACTGTGTATATATCTTTGTATGCTACTAACATGCTGTTTTGATTGCTACAGTCTTGTAGTATAGTTTGATATCAGAACTTTGTTCTTATTCCTCAAGATGGTTGCAGTTATTTGGGGTTGTTGTAGTTTTATATAAATTTTAGTATTATGTGTCCAAGTTCTGTGAAAACTGGCATTGATATTATTTTTAGTTTAAATTCCTTATTGTTTAAAGTATTACATATGTCTCCATATTCCCCCATTGACCTCTCCCCAGACGTTCCCACCCCCAGCACACGCCCTCCCCCCCTATTGTCTATGTCCATTGGTTATGCTCATATGCATGCATACAATTCCTTTGGTTAATCTCTTCTCATCCATCTCCCCTGCCTTCCCTCTGAGGTGGACAGTCTATTTGTCCAATCTTCTATGTCTCTGGATGTATTTTTTTTCATCAGTTTGTGTTGTTCATTATATTCCACAAATAAGTGAGATCATGTGATACTTAATCTTTCTCCAACTGGCTTATTTTGCTTAGCATAATACTCTCCAGATCCATCCATGCTGTTGCGAAAGGTAAGAGTTATTTCTTTTTTACAGCAGCATAATATTCCATTGTGTAGATGTACCATGGTTTTTTTATCCACTCATCTGCTGATGGACACTTAGGCTGTTTCCAAATCTTACTTATTGTAAATATAGCTGCTATGAACATAGGGGTGCATATATACTTTCTGATTGGTGTTTCTGATTTCTTGGGATATAGTCCTAGAAGTGGGATGACTGAATCTAGTGGAATCTCCATTTTTAATTTTTTGAGGAAACTCCATACTGTTTTCAATAGTGGCTGCACTAGTCTGAATTCCCACCAGCAGTGCATGAGTGTTACTTTTTCTCCACACCCTTGCCAGCACTTGTCATTTGTTGATGATAGCCATTCTGACAGATGTGAGATGGTACCTCATTTTGTTTTGATTTGCATCTCTCAGATGAATAGTGACTTTGAACATGCTTTCATATGTCTCTTGGCCTTCTGTATGTCAAAGTGTTTATTTAGGTCCTTTGCCCATTTTTTTATTGAATTATTTATCTTCCTTTCGTTAAGTTGTATGAGCTCCCTATAAATTTTAGAGATTATATCCTTATTGGATATAATATTAGCAAATATATTCTCCCATGCAATGGGCTCCCTTGTTGTTTTGTTGATGGTTTCTTTTGCTGTGCAGAAGCTTTTTATCTTGTTGTAGTCCTATTTGTTTTTTCCCCCCTTAGTTTCCATTGTCCTAGGAGCTGTATCAGTAAAGATATTGCTATGACATACGTCTGATATTTTGCTGCCTATAGATTCTTTTAAGATTTTTATGGTTTCCCATCTTACATTTAAGTTCTTTATCCATTTTGAGTTGATTTTTGTGTATGGTATAAGTTGGTGATGTAGTTTTATTTTTTTGCATGTATCTGTCTAATTTTTCAACACCATTTATTGAAGAGACTGTCTTGATTCTCTAGTATGCTCTTACCTCCTTTGTAAAATATTAATTGAGTATAATGGCTTGGGTTGATTTTTGGGTTCTCTGTTCTGTTCCATTGGTATATATGTCTGCTCTTCTGCCAGTACCAGGCAGTTCTGAGAAAAATGGCTTTGTAATATAGCTTGATATCTGGTATTGTGATCATTCCAACTTTGTTCTTCTTTCTCAAGATTGCTGTGGGTATTCGGCATCATTTTTTTTCCAGATGAATTTTTGAAGAGTTTGTTCTATATCTGTAAAATACGCTGTTGGTATTTTAATGAGGATTGCATTGAATCTATAGATTTCTTTGGGTAGTATGGACATTTTAATGATGTTTATTCTACCAATCCATGGACACGTTATGTTCTTCCATTTGTTTATCTCTTCCTCTAGCTCTTTTTGCAATGTCCTGTAGTTTTCAAAGGTCTTTTACCTCCTTAGTTAAGTTTATTTATAGGTATCTTAATTTTTTTGTTGCAATAGTAAATGGGATTATTTTTTTTTTTGTTTTGTTTGTTTTTTAGTTTTTCTTTCTGCGAGTTCATTATTGATGTATTAAAAAGCCATAGGTTTCTGGTGTTAATTTTGTGCCCTGCTGCATTGTCAAATTCATTTATTAAGTCTAGCAGTTTTTTGATGAAGTTTTTAGGGTTTTCAATGTACAATATCATGTCATCTGCTAAAAACAACTGTTTTACTTCTTTTCCTATTTGGATACCTTTTATTTCTTCTTCTTGTCTGAGCGCTGTGACTAGCACTTCCAGTACTATGTCAAACAGGAATGGTGAGAGTGGGCATCCCTGTCTTCTTCCTGCTCTTAGGGGAAATAGTTTTAGTTTTTTCCTGTTGAATATGATGTTGGCTGTGGGTTTGCCATATAATGCTTTTATTATGTTGAGGTATGATCCCTCTATTCCCACTTTGCTGAGAGTTTTAATAAAAAAGGGTGTTGGATTTTGTCAAATGCTTTTTCTGCATCAATTTATATGACTATGTGATTTTTGTCTCTCACTTTGTTTATGTGATGCATCACGTTGATTGATTTGTGGATGTTGTATCATCTTTGCATCCCTAGAATAAATCCCACTTGGTCATGGTGTATGATCTTCCAGAAAATGCTGGATCCTATTTGCTAATATTTTGTTGAGGATTTTAGCATCTATGTTCATTAGGACTATTGGCCTATAATTGCCTTTCTTTGTAGTGTCTTTCTCTGGTTTTGGGATTAGGGTAATGCTGGCTTCATAGAAAGAGCTTTGAAGTGTTTCTTCTTCTTGAATTTTTGGGAATACTCTGAGGAGGATCAGTGTTAGTTCTTCTTTGAATGTTTGATAAAACTCCCCCGTGAAGCCATCCAGACCAGGACTTTGTTTGTTAGAAATTTTTTGATTACTGCTTCTATTTCATCAGTAGCTATTTCAAACAGAAATTTATTGATTATTCCTGATTGAATTTTGGAAGATTGTATTTTTCTATTTCATCTTGATTGTTCAGTTTGTTGGAGTAGTGTTGTTCATGGTATTTTTTTTTTACAATCCTTTGTATGTCTGTGGAGTTGACTGTTACTTCACTTCTTTCATTTCTGATTTTGTTTATTTGGGTCGTCTCCCTTTTTTCTTGGTGAGCCTGGCTAGAGGCTCATCAATCTTGTTTATCCTTTCAAAGGACCAGCTCTTGGTTTTAGTAATATTTTATATTGGTGTTTGTTTTTATTTTGTGTGTGGGGTTTTTTGTGTTTTTTGTTTGTTTATTTGTTTTGTTTTGTTTTTGTTTTTTGTTTGTTTTGGTCTCTGTGTTGTTCATTTCCACTCTGATCTTTATTATTTCTTTCCTTCTGCTTACCCTGGGCTTTTCTAATTGATCTTTTTCTAGTCATTTAAGTTGTAGTGTTAGATAATTTATTACCAGTTTTTCTTATTTTTTGTTTGTTTGTTTGTTTTTGAGGTAGGCCTGTAATGTTATGAATTCTCAGGAATGCTTTTACTGTGTCCCATAGATTTTGGATTATTGTGTTTTCAATGTCATTTATTTCCAGGATGCTTTTTATTTCTTCTTTGATCTCTTTGGTAACACAATCATTGTTTAATAGCATGCTATTTAGCCTCTAAGTATTTGATTTTTTATTGTTTTTATTGTAGTTGATTTCTAATTTTATACTATTGTGTTGAGAAAATGCTTGATATTACTTCTATCTTCTTGAATTTGAAGAGACTTAGCCTGTGTCCTAATATGTGGTCTATCTTTGAAAATGTTCCATGTGCACTCAAGAAGGATGTATATTCCATAGCTTTGGGGTGAAATGTTCTGAAGATGTCAATTAGTTCCATCTGATCTAGTGAGTCATTTAGGATTGCTGTTTCTTTGTTTGATTTTGGTCTAGAAGATTTATCCAGTGATGTCACAGGGTATTAAAGTCCCCTACTATGATTGTATTGCTGTTGATCTCTCCCTTGATATCTTCCAGAAGTTCTTCTATGTATTTGGGTGCTCCTGTATTGGGTGCATATATGTTTACCAGAGTTATATCCTCTTGTTGTATCTATCCCTTTAGTATTATAAAGTGGTCTTCCTTATCTCTTATTATGATCTTCACTTTGAGGTCTATTTTGTCAGATAAAGTAATGCCACTGCAGCTTTTTTTATTTTTTCATTTCTGTTTGCCTGAAAAAAAATTTTTGTCATCCCTTCACTTCCAGTCTGTGTGAGTCCTTTGTTCTGAAGTGGGTTTCTTGCAGAGAGCATATATATGGGTCATGTTTTCTTATCCATTCAGTCACCTTATGTCTTTTGATTGGAGCATTTAATCCAATTTACATTTAAGGTTATTATTGATAAGTAATTGTTGCCATTTTTATTCTTTATGCCTGTGTTCCTTCTTCCCTTTTTACTTATTCTTTATACAACAGTCCCTTTAGCATTTCTTGGAATGCTGATTTGGTGGAAATAAACTCCCCTAACCATTTTTTTTTTGTCTGTGAAGCTGCTGATTTCACCTTCAAATTTGATTGATAGCCTTGCTGGACAGGGTATTCTTGGATTCAGTCCCTTGCTTTGCATCATGTTGTATACTTCACTCCATTCCTTTCTGACCTAATGTGTTTCTGTTGAGAAATTATTTGATAGTCGAATGGGAAATCTCTTATAGGTAATTCCTGGTCTCTCTCTTGCAGCCCTTAAGATTCTCTTTGTCATTAACATTTGCCATTATAATTATGAAGTGCCTTGGTTTGGGTCTTTTTGGGTTCATCTTGTTTGGACTCTCTCTGCTTGTGTGACTTTTTTCTTCCCCAAGGCAGGGACGTTTTCTGTAATTATTTCTTCAAATAGGTTTTCTATTTATTGCTCCTCTTATTGACCCTCTGGCACCCCTATTATGTGGATTTTGTTTCATTTCATGTGGTCCCAAAGCTCCTTTAAACTCTTCTCCTGCTTTTATTTTTCAATTGCTGTTTAGATTGGTTCTTTATTTCTACCCTGTCTTCTAACTTGTTGATTCAGTCCTCTGCTTCTTCTAGTCTACTGTTTAAACCTTTCATTGTGGGTTGTTGTTTTTTTCTTTGTTTGTTTTCAGCTATATCATTCTTCATTTCCTCTTGATTCTCACATATGTTGTTGATTTTCTCATCTAGCTGGTTTAGGAACTTTATGACTATTACTATGAATTCTTTCTCCATTTCATTTCATTCATTTTCTGGTGATACCTTTTTTTCTTTCCTTTGGTGGTTGTTTCTTTGTCTCCTCATTTTTGCTGTCTCTTTCTGGTCCTGGGCACCCTGCTTGAGTTTTGAGAGGTTGAAGACCCTATCAGTCCAATGATCTGGAAATCATTAGCCTAGAGGCTGTGTCTGCCTTGAGTCTCATGCCTTTACTATCTTTGCTCTGAGTTGTATCTCCTTCTTTTAGGATCTGGCCCCTCAATTGTCTGCTTCAGATGCTCAGGGTGGCAGGAGCACATACTCAGTTCCTCTGGTGTGTGATTCCCTGTGAGGACCCAGAGCCCTGTGGCATGCAAATTGCTGAGTAGCCCTGGCACCCTTTGCAAGGTGGTGCCCTAGATCCCTCTAGCAGTGCACTTGCAGTGTGGTCCTGTGACCCCTGGCTGGGCATACCAGATTGCTCCAGTTTGCCCCAGCAACGCTCTCCTATGGCTCAGAGTGGGGAGCATGCTGGGTTGCTCCAGGTTGCCCTCACAACAAGTCTCTGGGCTTGGTTTGGAGTGGGCCTGGGTTGCTCTGGGTTATACAGTTCTGTTTTCCTGTTGCCCAGAGTGGGGTGCACACTGGGTTGCTCCAGTTCACCTTGGCAGCAGGTTCCAGCACTCAGAGTGGAGCAGGCACCAAGTGGCTCAGGGTCAGGCTGATAGCATGGTTCTAGGTCCTGGGGCAGGGGTGGAGCACAGGGGCCCCCCTGGCTTGCACTCACTTCAGGGTCCTGGAGCCGGATCCTGTAATGCATAGTCCCGGTGGGCTGGTGAGAAGGCCTGGTCAGGGACGTTACTCTGGCAAGCATTCACTGCAAACATCTGGGAGACTTCCAGAAGGTACTGCGCCACTCACTGCCAGGGTACATTGGTGGTTTCATGCAGGTTATTGCTGGAAGGTGGTATTCTCCAGGTGCACTCTGTCCTTACTTATTGAAAGTTGTCTCCTCAGCTTGTCTAATTGGTTAATTCTGGTGGATATTCTCTGAGTTAGTTGCTTTTCTGGCCTGGCCCCAGGAGGAAGTGCATGGCACTCCTGCCTATTTGGCCACCGTTTTCTTCCCCCTTGGCATTGATATTTTTATAGGATTTGCATTGAATCTACTTTGGGTAGTATGGACATTTAACTATGTTAATTTTTCCAATCTATAAGCATGGTATATGCTTCCATTTATTTGTATTTTCTTTAATTCATTTATTTTTCACTTTCTTATAATGTTCCAAGTATAGGTCTTTTACCTCCTGGTTAAATTTATTCCTAGGTATCTTATTTTTTGATGCAGTTGTACATGGAATTGTTTTTTAATTATTTCTGATAGTTTGTTATTGGTGTATAAAAATGCAACTGATATTGAATATTAATTTTACATCCTGCTACTCTACTGAATTTAGAGGATGCCTGGGTTTCAAGCAGCTCTCTATTTCATCTGGACAACATCTGTGTTGATTTTCACAGCAAGACGTTGTGGGGAGTTTTCTTTCTGGCACTGGTACTCCAGGCTGGGAAGCCTTGATATGTGCCTGAGATCCCTCACTCTTCCTGGGGAACTTCTGAAGCTGAGCTATTCCTCCCAATTCTCAACTGCCATAGTGGATGTGGGACCAGTTTATTTCCCATCTCCTCCCCTCCTATCAGTCTTTGTTTCTTCTTCTTCATATCCTTAGTTGTAGGATTTATGTTCAGCTAGACTTCAAGTTGTTCTCAAGGATGGTTGCTCTATAATTTAGTTGTAATTTTGATGTGGTCGTGGGAGAAGGCAAGCACAGCATTTATCTTTCTCCATAATTATTGAAGAATTTTTTTTGCTGAAAATAAAATTTTGGATTGGGTCCTGATTGGGCTCATTTGATTGGAGCATTGTCCCTATACACTAAGGTTGCAGGTTTAAGACCCAGTCAGAGCACATACAGGAGACAACCAATGAATGCATAAATAAGTGCAACAACAATGGAACAGCAAATTGATGTTTCTCTTTCTCTTCTTTCCTCTTTCTCTCTAAAAAAAGTAAATCACTGAGGGGTAGGGGAGATGGGGGGAAGGGCAGGGGGAAAAAGAGATATATGTACTAATCTCTGTAAAACTGTATGTGATAAAAAAATGAAAAATAAATAAAAAAGTCAATCATTAAAAAAATTCTGGAAAAATGGCAACTGGCAGGAAGGAGGTGAGGGACAGGGAGTGAGTGAGTGAGTGGATGAACAGAGAGTGTGTGGAGGTGTGTGGTGTGTGTGCAAGCGAGTGAGGGACATTTAAATCCAGCAGGAGCAGCAGGAGCTGGAAGACCAGGCTCTCTGGGACTGGGTGAGACTGCCACCACTGCGAACACTCCCCAGACTGCAGACTGCAGGACTCAGGCATGGAGCCCATGCCATCTTGAAGGTGATCGCGGCCTCTTATAAGAACCCATCAACACCACCTCCAAGACAGGCCTGGGACACTGCCTGCACAACCCAGCAGTCACTCTAGCAAAAAACCCCGGGATCTCCACTGCAAACGGAGCACGGTGCCTGTAGCAGTAAGTGCAGCCTCCCTCTCCCCAGCAGCAAGCCTCTGACCTTGCATTTGTGCGTCTCCAGCTCCCAGCCCCCCACACTTGCGCGTAGCTGCCCGCAGGCCACCCAGGCGCACGGCGCAACAGACTTCTCTGGGAAGCCTCCGTGGGATCCAGCTCCCAGCACTCGTGCGTAACTGTTCACAGGTCGCCCAGGTGCACAGCTCAACAGTCTTCTCTGGGAAGCATCTGTGGGCCCCAGCTCACAGCACTCACACATAGCTTCCTACAGGTTTCCCAGGTGCACAGCACAACAGACTTCTCTGGGAAACCTCTGTGGGCCCCAGGTCAGTGCAGTCACGCATATCTGCGCAAAGGTCGCCCAGGCGCGTGGCTCCATGGAATTCTCTGAGGAGATACTGTGGGCCCCAGCTCAGGCAGGCACGGGTATCTGTGCCCAGGTCACCCAGGTGTGTGGCTCCACAGACTTCTCTCAGAAGACACTGAGAGCCCCAGCTGGATGTGATTTTTCTGTCTACATTACAACTACAGAACTCTGGACACCACAGTCATGCCTTTCAGAACACAGGCCTCCTGAGCCCCAATACCCCAATAGATGGTTGCTGGGTGCTACTGTGAGTCCCCATGGGGCACGAGTGATTTCAACCAATGACACAAGACAGCAAAAATTGGGACACCCCCCCCACGGCTGCTGACTTCTAGACACTACAGTTGTGCCTTTCCAGCTCACAGACCTACATCAAGAGAACACAAATAGCTCAAGTAGGGAGCTACACTAGACTGCCAAACTCAGAAGACCTAAGAGGTCACACCAATAGCACTATCCCCAAAAGAAACTGGGTAGCAAAGCAATTGGAGCTACAATTAAAACATTACAGCAAAACATGGGAAGACAAAAAAGCAATCCACAAAGGAAAGAAAAAGAGGAATCACCAGAAATGGAGTTAAATGAAATAGAGGCTACTAACTTATCAGAGAAAGAATTCAGAGTAATGGTTATAAGGATGCTCAAATGGCTGGATGACAAATACACACAACTCAATGAGAATTATAAGCTGAATAAGAATGCCACCAGTATGAAAAGGAACCAAGAGGAAATGAAGAACGATATAGCCACAATAAAGAACACAATGGAAGGCTTAAACAGTAGATTGGAAGAGGCTGAGGACTGCATCAGCGAATTAGAAGACAAGGTAGGAAAAACACACAAACAGAGGAGCAACTGGAAAAAAAACTTAAAAAAGCAAGAGGAGAGCCTATGGGAGCTCTGGGACAACACAAAATGAAATAACATTTGCTTAATAGGGGTACCAGAAGGAGAGGAGAAACAAGGAATAGAAAACCTGTTTGAAGAAATGACAGAAAACTTCCCTGATATTGACAAGGAAAAACCACACAAGTCCAAGAAGCACATAGAGTGCCAAAGAAGATGAACCCCAAAAGAGCAACACCAAGACACATCATAATTAAATTGGCAAACACCAACAACAAAGTAAGAATCTTAAAGGTGGCCAGAGAGAAACAGAAAATTACCTACAAGGGATATCCTATTAGAATATCAGCTGACTTCTCAACAGAAACGCATCAAGTGTTTGGAAGGGAATGGAATGAAATACACAAAATGATGCAAAGCAAGGGAATGAATCCAAGAATACTATACCCAGCAAGGCTATCATTCAAAATAGAAGGTGGAATCAGAAGCTTCACAGACACAAAAGGGCTAAGAGAGTTTATTACTACCAAGCCAGCAAAGCAAGAAATGCTAAAGGGACTGCTGTAAAAAGAAGAAACAGAAAGACAAGAAGAAACACAAACATTAAGGATAAAAATGACTACAAACAAGTATATTTCAATAATAACATTAAATGTAAATGGATTGAATGTTCCAATAAAAAGACATAGGGTAGCTCAATGGATAAGAAAACAGGACCCATTTATCTGCTGTCTGCAAGAGACCCACCTCAGAACAAATGATTCATACAGACTGAGAGTGAAGGGATGGAAAAATTTTTTTCAGGCAAATGGAAATGAGAAAAAAGCTGGAGTTGTGATACTTATATCTGACAAAATAGACCTCAAAGTAAAGGCCATAACAAGAGATAAGGAAGGCCACTACATAATACTAAAGGGAGCAATTCAGCAAGAAGATATAACTCTAGTAAACATGTATGTACCCAATACAGGAGTACCCAAATACATAAAACAATTTCTGGAAGACATCAAGGGAGAGATTGATAGCAATACAATCATAGTAGAGGACTTTAATACCCCACTGACACCACTGGATAAATCCTCTAAACAAAAAATCAGCAAAGAAACAACAATCCTAAATGACTCACTAGATTAGATGGACTTAGTTGACATCTTCAGAATATTTCACCTCAAAGCTGCAGAATATACATTCTTCTCCCATGCACATGGGACATTTTCAAAGATAGGCCATATATTAGGACACAGGCAAAGTCTCTTCAAATTCAAGAGAATAGAAATCATAACAAGCATCTTCTCAGATCATAATGGCATAAAACTAGAAATCAACTACAATAAAAATATTGGAAAAAATCAAACACTTGGAGGCTAAATAGCATGTTATTAAACAATGAGTGGGTTACCAGAGAGATCAAAGAAGAAATAAAAAACTTCCTGGAAATAAATGACAATGAAAACACAATAATCCAAAATCTATGGGACACAATGAAAGCGGTCCTGAGAGGAAAGTTCATAGCTCTACAGGCCTACCTTAAAAAACAAGAGAAACTGGTAATAAATGACCTAAATCTACAACTCAAAGAGTTAGAAAGAGAGCAACAAGAAAAGCCCACAGTATGCAGAAGGAAGGAAATAATAAAGATAAGAGCAGAAATAAATGACATAGAGACCAAAAAAAAAAAAAAATACAAAAAATCAAGGAAACCAAGAGCTGGTTCTTTGAAAGAATTAACCAGATTGATGAACCCCTTGCCAGACTCACCAAGAAACGAAGAGAGAGGATCCAAATAAACAAAATCAGAAGTGAAAGAGGTGAAATAACAACTGACCCTACTGATATACAAAGGATTGTCAAAAAATACTATGAACAACTCTACACCAACAAACTGGACAACCTCGAGGAAATGGACACATTCCTAGAAAAATACAAGCTTCCAAAACTCAATCAGGAAGAATCAAAAAACCTGAATAGGCCCATAACTACTGATGAAATTGAAACAGTCATCCAAAAGCTTCCAGCAAGCAAAAGCCCTAGACCAGATGGCTTCACAGGAGAGTTTTACCGAACATTCAAAGAAGAACTAAAGCCAATCCTTCTCAGACTATGCCAAAAAATTCAAGATGAAGGCACACTTCCCAGCTCTTTCTATGAATCCAGCATTACCCTAATACCAAAACCAGATAAAGACACCACAAAGAAAGAGAATTACAGGCCAATATCCCTGATGAACATAGATGCTAAAATCCTCAACAAAATTCTAGCAAACCGGATCCAGCATTACATTAGAAAGATCATACACCATGACCAAGTGGGATTTATTCCAGGAATGCAAGGCTGGTACAATATCTGCAAATCAATAAACGTGATACATCACATAAACAAATTGAGAGACAAAAATCACATAATCATATCGATTGATGCAGAAAAGGCATTTGACAAAATCCAACACCCTTTCTTGATAAAAGCTCTCAGCAAAGTGGGAATATAGGAATCATACCTCAACATAATAAAAGCTTTATATGACAAACCCACAGCCAACATCATACTCAATGGGCAAAAACTAAAACCATTTCCCTTAAAAACAGGGACAAGACAGGGATGCCCACTTTCACCACTCCTGTTCAACATAGTACTGGAAGTACTAGCCAATGCGATCAGGCAAGAAGATATAAAAGGCATCCAAATTGGAAAAGAAGAAGTAAAATTGTCATTATTCGCAGATGACATGATACTGTACTTAGAAAACCCTAAAGACTCCATCAAAAAATTATTAGACCTAATAAATGAATATGGTAATATAGCAGGATACAAAATTAATGCCAAGAAATCTATGGCGTTTTTATATGCCAATAGTGAACTTACAGAAAAAGAAATTAAAAAAGCAATCCCATTTATCATTGCACCAAAAAAATTAAGATACCTAGGAATAAGCTTAACCAAGGATATAAAAGACCTATACCTGGAAAACTACAGTACACTGAAAAAAGAGATAGAGGAAGACATAAACAGATGGAAGAATATTCTATGTTCATGGAGTGGTAGAATCAACATCATCAAAATGTCCATACTACCCAAAGCAATCTATAGATTCAATGCACTCCCCATTAAAATACTAACAGCATATTTCAAAGATCTAGGAAGAACTCTGCAAAAATTCATCTGGAATAAAAAAAAGCCCCGAATAGGTGCGGCAATCCTGCAAAAGAAGAACAAATTAGGAGGTTTCTCAATACTAGATATCAAGCTGTATTACAAAGCCACTGTTCTCAAAACTGCTTGGTACTGGCACAAGAATAGACATATAGACCAATGAAATAGAATAGAGAACCCAGAAATTGACTTGAACCACTAAGCTCAATTAATATTTGACAAAGGAGGAAAGACCATACAATGGAGCAAAAACAGTCTCTTCAATAAATGGTGCTGGGAAATTTGGTTAGACACATGCAAAAAAATAAAACTAGACCACAAACTTATACCATACACAAAAATAAATTCAAAATGGATAAAGGACTTAAACGTAAGAAAGGAAACCATAAAAATACTAGAGGATTCCACAGGTAGCAAAATCTCAGACATATGCCGAAAGAATTTCTTCACTGATGCAGCTCCTAGAGCAATGGAAGGTAAAGGGAAAATAAACAAATGGGACTATATCAAAATAAAAAGCTTATGCACAGCAAAAGAAACCATCAACAAAACAATAAGAAAATCTACTGCATGGGATAATGTATTTGCCAATGATATCTCTGATAAAGGTTTAATCTACAACATTTATAGGGAACTCATACAACTTAACAAAAGGAAGATAAACAACCCAATCAAAAAATGGGCAATGGACCTAAATAGATACTTTTCGAAAGAGGACATAAATAAGGCTGAGAGACATATGAAAACATGCTCAAAGTCACTTATCATCCAAGAGATGCAAATCAAAACAACAATGAGATGCCATCTCACACCTGTCAGAATGGCTATCATCAACAAATCAACAAAGGACAACTGCTGGAAAGGATGCGGAGAAAAAGGAACCCTGGTTCACTGCTGGTGGGAATGCAGACTGGTACAGCCACTGTGGAGAATAGTATGGAGTTTCCTCAAAAAATTAAACATGGATCTCCCTTTTGACCCTGTGATCCCACTTCTGGGAATATATCCCAAGAAATCAGAAACACCAATCAGAAAGGATATATGCACCCCTATGTTCATAGCAGCACAATTTACCATAGCTAAGATTTGGAATCAGCCTAAGTGCCCATCAGCAAATGAATGGCTTAGAAAACTGTGGTACATCTACACAATGGAATACTATGCTGCTGTAAAAAGGAAGGAGTTCTTAGCATTTGCAGCAGCATGGATGGAACTGGAGAACATAAAGCTAAGTGAAATAAGCCAGTCAATGAAAGAAAAATACCACATGTCCTCACTCATCTATGGATAATAATAAGCATTATAAACTGGTGAACAAAAATAGATACAGAGGCAGAGCAGCATCAAACAGACTGTCAAATTACAGCCACAAGGACAGGGAGGGTTGCGGGGAGAGTAATAGATCAACCAAAGGACTTTTATGTATGTATTTAAACATAACCAATGGACAGAAAACACTGGGGGAAGGGGAGGCAGGGAGAAGGGCAGGGGAAAAAAAGAGATATATGTACTAATCTTTGTAATACTGTATGTAATAAAAATATAAAAAAAATTCTGGGTTGGTAGTTCTTTTCTTTGAGCATATTAACAATATGCTCACTTCTTTGAAATTCATGGTTTTGATGAGAAATCTATAGTCATTTGGTTCATTTTTCCCCTTAGAAGTAATGCACCATTCTTTTTTTGCTGCTTTAGTTATTTTACTTTTGTCTGAAGATTTCAGCAGTGTGATTATAACATGTATGGGAATAGATTTCTTTGGATTTAATCTGTTTGAGATTTCCTATACTTTTAATTTGTAGGTTTGTATCTTTCACCAAATTTAGCAAATTTTCAGCCATTATTTCTTCATTATTTTTTGATTACTGCACTCTTTTTCCTCTCCTGGAACAGTGATGACATCAATGTTACATCTTTTGGTATTTTCCCATTGGTCTCTAAGGCTCTTCTTATTATTAAAATAATTTTTTTCTCTGATTTTCAAATTGGATAATTTTTATAGATCTATCTTCACATTCACTGACTCACTCCTCTGTTATCTTCATTCTGTCATTGAGCATATCAGTGGTTGTATTTGTTTGTTTTTCTTAGTTGTTATTATATTTTTCAGTTCTAAAGTTTTGGTTTGATTCTTTTAAAATATTTTCTATTTATTGCTACCACTATCTTTCCACTAGTTGCAAAAGATTTTGCCCTTTGTGGAGCATTTTTATAATAGTTGCTTTAAAATCCTGTCAAATAATTCCAGCATGTTTCATCTTAGTCTGTATATTTGTTGATTGTATTTTTCCATGGGAGTTGAGATTTTTCTGTTTTTTCCCCATATGCCAAGTAATTTTGAATTGTATCCTGGACATTTTGATATTATGCTATGAGACTTTGGGTCTTCTTTAAATGCTTATTTAAATCCTATGGACAAGATTGATATTTTTACTTTTTCAGATAATTGCCCCAGTTACAAGTTGCAACCTTCCTTCTACAAATTGTGGTTTCAATGTCAGGTTCACTTTCAAAGCCTTTGCATTACTTTATAGATCGGTCCTTTTTATGCACCCCCTGTGGGACCAGCTCATTAGTCTACCTCTTCACTCCATTCCCACAGTTTATACATGGGTGAGCCCAGGAGATTATAAACAACTGTATGACTTCAGTTTCCCAAGGCTTCACTGTGCCCATTATCTCTCAAGTATTTTCCAGTTCTGAGTCTCCATAATATTCTCTGGCCAGAAGTTGGAGCTCTGTTTATCGTGGTCTGTTGCATACTTCCTGAAACTGCATGAAAGGGCACAGAGAAAAAAGCAACAGGGGTTTGCTCCAGCTTCCCAGGATCACAGCTCTTCCAATCAGATAGTAAGGCTCCTTTCCCTCAGAGTTTGAGGTGCCTGTGAGCTGCCATAGACTGGAGTATGAGAGGATGGAGAAAAGAAAAAGGAAATAAATAGAAATGGATTTCCCCCCTATTCTCTGTGTGTTAGAACATTCTTTCTTTGTCTGCAATCTAGTACCTCCTTCTGGGGTTTAAACTGCCTGGTATCCAGGCTGAGGGATACTGGAAGATAAAAATTAGTAAACTTACTGCTGGTTTGGTGGTACTTCAAATTCTGGTCTTCTTCCCTCAAAGGGTATTCAGGGATGGTGTAGCCAGTTTGGGTCCCTATGCTTGTGAGGCCTCCCTGGATTTTAGCATCTCTCTCTGGCTTTGTACAGAGAAAAGCTTTTTTTCCCCCCCCCTAGAGTTGGAGCATTAATGCTGTATCTTTCTGCTGGCTGGCCTTTCTCAGATCATTCCTGAGCTAAGTTTTATGTATGAGGACTTTTCAGCCATATCTTGTGTTTATTTGGATTTTGGCTTGAAAGTACATTTTTGAGTGTTCACATCATTCCCCCAGACCAAGGAAGTTCAAGAAACATTAGTTTCAGCCTGATATGCTAAAAAGGCATGTGCTCAGTGCTAGGGACACAGAAAGGAAAGGGTCCTGATCTGTCCTCTTCTGTCCTGTCCTGTGGGCACAGTCAGGGGAGAAAGACAAAAGTCTGGTTAAAAATGGCTTTACAACATCAATGGGGCCTGCAAAAGGGATGCTATTCTTTTATATTTTGTGGTTTTCTGTTACGTTTACAATTAACATTTTTTTTAGCATATGAAATATATGCTCTTTGTAAACCCAACATCCAATGGTGCCGAAAAGTATAAGGAAGAAAATGAAAACCGTGAAAATCTACCACTCTCACCCAGCCACTGCAAGAGACAAAAACCTGGCCTCCAAAGAGTCCTTGTCCCAATTCCCAGGATCTGTGGACACATTCTGTGACTTGGCAAGGGGGAATTAAAGTTACAGGTAGAACTAAAGTTCTAGTCAGCTGCGTTTACCACACGGAGACTACCCTGGATTATCCAGTGCCCCAGGTAGAAGAGGAGATCAGAGAGCGGTTTGAAGATGTTACACTAGAGGCTTTAGAAATGGAGGGAGCATTGGCTGGCATGGCTCAGTAGTTAGAACCTTGGCCTGTGCACCAGAGTTGTGGTTTTATTCCTGGTCCAGGACATGTACCTGAGTTTCATGTCTGATCCCTGTACCCAGTCGAGGCATGTGTAGGAGGCAACCAATCGATGTGTCTCTGTTACATTGATGTTTCTCTCTCTCTCTTCTCATCCCCCATCTCTTTCACTTTATCTAAAAGATCAATAGAAAAAAATATCCCCAGTCCTTGGGTGAGGATTTAAAAAAAAAAAGATGGAAGAAGGGATCACAAGTCAGGAAATGCAGTGCCTCTAGAAACTGGAAGAGACAAGGAAACATGTGTTCTCCTAAAACTTCTGGAAGGAACTTAGCCCTGCTAACACTCAGATTTTAGCCCAGTGAGACCCATATTGGACCTCTAGAACAGTAAAACACTGTGCCTGCAGTAACTGGTTACACTAGTCATAAAAACAAAGCAGCCACCCCTAATATTTTGGGGACCATTTTTCATCTTTTTAACTACATGTATTATTTCATAAATAGGATGATACTGTACACACTATTTTTATTATTTAATTTAAGTTCATTTGAGGGGGCTCTCTTCTGCCTTCTTCAGTGCTCACTTTATTTTCATTCTGTTGTGTAATTATGGAGTATATAAGGCTGTGAATTTGCTTCTGATGGCAGCTTTGATCTCAACATCCAAAAGTATTAATGTATTGAATTCTCATTGTCATTTTAGAAAGTATTTGTGCTTTTTATTCCAATAACCTGACTTATTTAGAGGAAAGTTTAAAATGTTTTAGAGTGTTTGGTTGTTCCTTTGGTGTTAATTCCTAGTAAAACTGAAATGTTTTCAGCAGGGTTAAATCACCCACACCTCTAATCATAGCAGACTCGGTTTTGGGCAAGGTCTGCTTTGCCTTCCTTCACTCCCACCCCCTCAAACATTTCTTGGCATCTCCAGTTCTATCTCAGTTATAGAGAGCCCATCTGTACCCTCTTGTCAGATATGTCTTCTGGGCATCCATCAACTCCCATCCAGTCCCCCAGGGCTCTGCGGAACTTCGGGTGCTTTCCACAGTTGCCAAGAGGAAGGAGAAGAGCAGTCTCCATGGAGATTTGGTACAGATGTCAGGTCCAGGCCAGACATTGAGTTGCAAGTATGACAGACGACCTGGATGCTCTGAGCCTTGGAGAATTTTTGAAATTGCTTTTGTCTTCAGGTGTTTGCTCAGCTTTGCAATTTTTAGGGGGGCTTTTGAAGGGAATGAGTGTTCTGTGTCAATAAGGCCAATGAAGTATGAGCCTCTGGTGCCATGGAAACCAGAGTCGGCCAGAACGAAGCTGAAAGAGGATGGTGTGAAGGTCCCTGGTGGCTCAAGGGAAGTGGGGTTGGGGCCATGGTGCTGGATGCCAGCGACAGGAAACATAGGTGGAAGGCCAGTGCAAGCCAACCAGATAGGAGAGGTAGGTGTGAAGGGGAACAGAGGTTTTGGTGGTAAGTAGAGGGTCTTCTTGCTTAAAATTGGAAAGAGACCCAGGTATGATGCTAGGCAGAGAAAAAGAAGCCCTGCAGAGGAAGTAGCTGAAGATGTAGGGGGGGAAGGACAAGGGACACAATGAGATTCTTGAGCAAGTGGGGGTGGTGAAGAAATGTGGATTGAAGCTTTTCCTCATCTGAGATTGCAGGAAAGGGGGTCAGGGGGGTCATATCACCAGCAGTATCAGTTAGGAGGTGGAGAGTTGGGCATGATGTCCCCTTGATGCTGGAGCCTAAGTGAAGCCAGGGGTCTTGGCGGGGGCGAGGAAGGGGTGGCTAGCAGACCATACAGGCTCTAAATGCTGGGGCCTGGGTGTGATGAGAGCACAGTCAAGAGACAGACATGGTAGGCTTTGCTGGGGTATTCTGGCCAGAGAATGTGGGCAGGGCAGGGGCCTAGTGGGGACCCCCCCGCAACACACACATACCTCTTAAGAAGCAACATCTGGCAGGGGTCTGGAGTGTAGTTTTGCTGGTAGGGGGCAGGAAGCTGAGAGTAAGGGGCTTAAGGGACCAGGGAGACAGATCAGAGCATTTAAGCTGGACTAGCAGGAGAGGCCAAGATAAATGTTCCTTTGTACTTTCAGTTATCAGCTGTCACATCCACTCATAAATCAGTCCTGCTTGTTTCATTATGAAAACAACCTATGCCCTAGTACTTCAATCAGGAGACCTGTAGTCAGCTGCAAGAGGCCTGGAAAGTCTCCTTCCAATGCCACCTTTTTGTAACTCTCTCCCCTTATTTCTGTAACAGTGGCAGATGCTGTGTTACTTGGTTTGCAAACTCTGTGACAACATATTTTCACCATGAATTGTCAATAAAAGGGTCTCTTACAGTCCTTTCATACTTTTTGATCTGAATTTCCTTCTTATGATATTAAAGACCTTCTGTTTTTTGCATGTGCATTTTGGGGGGCACTTTAACTTATCTTTAAAACAGCATGGCATTTATTCTTTTAAACTCAGCTATATTTCATTACAAGAAAAAAAACTATTTTTGTATCTATATGAGGTGATAGGTGTTAAGTTATTGTGGGAATAGTAATATGTCAGTCAAGTCATGATACTGCACACCTTAAACTTAGTGCTGTACTTCAATTATCCTATCTAATAAAAGAGTAATATATAAATTAACCATCACTCTGAGACAAAGATGGCAGCGTCACCCTGGCAACGTGAGCCCAGCAGACATTGCCTCAGCAACCGACAACGGTAAGCAGGTCTGGCATGTCTGGAGTAGGAAAGGCCAGTGGCTAGGTGGCAGAAGGCATTTGCTTGCTTCCCAGTCACCTTGGGGAGATCAGGGAGCAGGAAAGGCCGGCCTGGCTGTGAGGCAGCATGCAGGTGGGGTTTTCCTGCTTCCTGGTCGCAGGAACAAGATGGAGAGCAGGCAAGCTGGCCAGCAGGCAGCACCCAGCCCTGGCCACAGCTCAAGGGAGAGAACAACATGCAGGGGAGGACAGGAGCCTGAGAGATCAACACAGAGGGGTGCCTGCTCCAAGCCTCCATGGTGTGCCTGGGGGCAGGCCCCCAGCAGATAGACACACACACACAGGGCGACTGCTCTGAGCCTCAGATGAGGCTGGGGGCAGGCCCCCAGTGGGGACTTTCTCTCTCTCTCTCTCTCTCTCTCTCTCTCTCTCTCTCTCACACACACACACACACACACACACACACACACACATACACGGCACTTGCCAGACTGGGGCCATCAGTAGGACATCCACTGAGGGGATCCGGAGTGTGAGAGGGGGGCAGGCTGGGCTGAGAGACCCCCACCCTCCCCCCATGCACGAATTTTGCACACTGAGCCTCTAGTATTTTAATAAAACCAAGAAAAAACAACCACGAACTGATTAATCTATAACCTCACAGTTAACCTCATTGCTAATTATTAACGATGCATGTGGTCCTGATGGTGTTATCATTTCTTGGTCTGCCTCTCCGTGTGATTTGTCACCCACTCCTCAACACACCCAATATCCAGCTGCCCTCCCTTAGGGATCACAAGGGAGCTGGTCCTACAAGGAACTGCACCCTGACCATCACTCTGAAGCTAACCCTCATGCTCTCCATCCTGCCCCCTTGCTCAGGCTGCTCCCTGAAGACTAGGCCTGCCCAACCCCATCTCCACCCACCCTGCCTTTTAGGCCTTCCTAATCAAATCAGGACACCACAGACCATCTTTATGTTTTCAACTTCCCAGTTCTTATCTTCAATTCTGAATCTTTTACCAAACCCCACCCAATTGTCCTCTTACTTTCCTGCCTCCAAGCAGGAGAAAGTCCCCAATCTAGCCGAAGGATCTACCTTTAAATTCCTAATTGCAGGCTTCAGCTTGTTCACGTCCCCTCTCCTGCTCCAGGCCTACCTGCCCAAATACTGCTCCATAGCTCTCTGCAAAGACCATGTCCCTCCTCACTGCATGTCAGACCCTTGTGCTGTCCCTGAACCATGGCCCTGCATGTCCTTGGAGCTACAGCACACTCCCAAATTTCTCAGAAGTATTGCTTCTGTCCTCTATTTCCTTCACTGCCCCCTGTTGTCTTTAAAAGTGTCCTGGCAAGGTCCCTCTGACATTGTGTGTCCTCATTCATTGACCTCACATGCTTCCCCCTCTATTTTCCTGGCTTTTGTCTCCCTTCACTGGGTCTTTTTCTACCCACCTGGACATGGTGGAAGTCCAGGAACCTTGATGACCATCCAGTTCTTGATGGCTTGGCAGCCTTTCCCTGTGACTTGGATTTGTCTTTTAGCCCACTCCTGACTGTCTCAAAGCCAACAACTCCAAAATGGAAGTCTTGACTCCACCCAGCCCCCAAATCAAAACCAAACAGGATCTCAGTTCTGCCTCCAAGCTTGGAGCTTTCATCATCTTGATAAAGGGTATCTCTCATGCAGGGCAGTGCTCTAGGGAGCTTGGCCTTGGTCTTGATCTCCACCCTCCTTGCCCCTTCTTGTTCTTAGCAAGTCTTCTCATGCTGCCTCAGAAGGGTTCCTTGAAGCAGGTCAGACCATACCCTCTTCTCCTCAAAACACTCTGGTGGCTGCCATCACTCAGAGGACCACCCATCAGCCCTCCCACCACTCCCCACAACCTGAAGATTTCACACTTCTGGATTCTTCCTTCCATCTCAATAAAGACTTGCTTGATTAATAACTTAAAGACATGTTCTTGTCTTTTGTTACCTAGACTGTTTTTTTCCCCTGCAGTAATTTAGAAGATGCACATTATATTTTTATCTTTTTAGCTATTACCTTTCAACTTTAAAACACTTTAAAACTTGCTTCTTTAAGAATCATCCAGAAACCAACCAATATCCATGGACCACGTCTATTCAAGAGGATTGGAGCATCTTACACCCAATCATATATAAACCAAACAGAATTTTTTAAAAATATATTTTATTGATATTCCACAGAGAGCAAGGGAGAGGGAACGAGAGTTAGAAACATTGATGAGAGAGAAACATCGATCAGCCGCCTCCTGCACATCCCCCACTGGGGATGCGCACGCAACCAAGGTACATGCCCTTGACTGGAATCGAACCTGGGACCTTTCAATCCGCAGGCTGACGCTCTATCCACTGAGCCAAACCGGTCAGGGCCAGAATTTTTTTGGTTAATACTCATCTGAGGATATTTTTTTCCATTGACTTTTAGAGAGAGGAGAGAGGGAGGGAGAGAGAGAGAGAGAGAGAGAGAGAGAGAGAGAGAGAGAGAGAGAAAAGCTTTTTCACGGGTTTTCCCCAAGTCCCACCCAGCCCTGTGGGTTTCCTTATACTGTATGCATCTTAATAAGACATGCCTTCATTCCCCTCCCTTCCCATGGAATATCCAAATGGACCCTGGGTCCTCCAGGTCCCTGACTGATGGGAGTTTTCCACTGAGCAGTGCCCAATTTCATGGTCCTGGGTGATGATCCCATCTGTTAGGTCCTGGATGAGACCTCCATACTCCAGCCTAATTCTCACCCTAATTCTCAGCTGTTTGCTGTCATTGCTCTGGCCTGAGCCTTCTTTGTCTCTCTTTCTCCCCCCACCTCTCTCTCTGCAGCCTCTGACTTCCCTTTGGTGCCTCCCTTTGCTGAGAGCCAGGGAGAAGCTGCCAGTCCAGCCAGCCTCTGGTGCAGGGCAGAACAGAGGTGAAGGGGACTGGAAAGCAATCAGCACTGAGTGTCATCCAGAAGGGAGAGAGCAGAGGCTGCAATATTCTCTGTGTCTTTTCAAAGGTGTTCCTTCCCAATCCTGAGCTTATTTATTCAACTCTTGTACAGGCCAGGCCTTGTGCTGGGTCCTGTCAAATCATGAGGGTCACTCAACCAGCAGCCTCCAGGAGGGTGCTAGGGACCTGATTATGGAACCAATGGGCTGTGCAACAGGAGTCTTCCAGGCTGCCCACTCCTGTCCCACTTGCTTAGGAGGCAACAGTGATAAGAAGACAGAAAGTTTCTCAGTGCTGATGTTAGCATGTGGACATTTTATTCTTCCTTCTTTAGACCACCTTGCTGGGCCTCCACATTAGGTGTGGAAAAGAGTTGTTGTATTAGATGTTCACAAAACCCACAGCTACTCGACTTGATAGAGAAATGAGGGATTTTCAGGCATAATTTCCTGCAGACTCTAGAAGCGGGCCCTTTCCCAATTGGCCCTGGAGCTGGAATGTTGTACAGAGGCCATTCTGTGGGTTTGATGGAGCCCTGCAGCAATACTTTGGATGTGGACAGGGCCAAGGTCTAAGGAAGCTTGCCACTTCCCAGTGCATGTGGTATTGAAGGTGGGGATCCACAGCTGTACACCCAAGACCATGCAAAGGCCATGCCTGATATATTAAACTATCTAGGACTGCTTGGCAGCCCCTAGGTCAGGCTGGGCTCAGCACCAAGCATGGGCCTGCTGAGACAGCACTCAGTATCCAGATGGAGCATCTAGCCACAGGCTCATGTCTTCTCTGTTCGTGGGATCAAATTGCTAAGGAAAGGGCATCAGTTTAAATTAATTGGCTGTTAGCTCTGGCTGAATGCTACCAGGTCCCAGGCATTAACCTGAGAGCTCAGAATGCACCAAAAATAACAAAACAAAGACCACCTTCGAAGTCCAGTTCCAGAGCATGTCCTGGCCTGGATCCTATCAGGTCATGAGTGCTTTGTTGATGACCATGAAATCATGCAGATCTGTATGCAGAAAACTGTGAGCCATGATTCATCTCTAGTCATGTTAAGTTGTTTAGAACTTTTTGGGTGTTCGTGAAGAATCACATACCTTCCAGCTATATCTTTTTGCAGTCCTTAAGATTGTACTCCTAGAACATAATCTTGCCCTGCCTTCACACTACCACCTGCAGGCAGATAAGAGGAGTGGCTCCATTTGTGCCATCTCAGTAGACCAGCTTGGAGAAACATGATATTTAGCATTGCTTGGAGGCAAAAGAGAACAGAGCAACATTTCTGAGAGAACCTTCAGAGCTGAGGGGTACCCTTTGGTGGCCTGGAGCCTTAAGGGTATGGGTGGGGCCACTGGGCTGGGTGCATAGGACAAAGCATTCCTGCTTTCGTCTGCCCAGCACTGAGTGCTGTAGTCAGGGTGTCACTGCACTTGGAGCATGGGAGTACATGAGCCAACTCACAGGCATACATATGCTCGTCAGGCTCAAGACCCAGCTGTGGGCATCAGAGCCCAGTGTTTGAATTCATTCTGTGTCAGATGTGAGTGAGAGTCCCCAAAACCAAAGTGTCACCATAGCTTTCGTGGCTTAGTTCCATGCATGTCCACAAAAAACATCCCTTTGGCCAGCAGGAGTGGCTTGCTTGCCCAGGACCCTGGAACAAACTCATAGCATGAGTCCTGGAGCTGTCAGGCACCTGTTGGGCTGCAGTGCAGTGTGGAGGGTTGGAGAATGTCCAGAAGACAGCAACAGGGCTTACATGGTCTGGTCAGGCCTGGCCTCTGGCTAAGAGTGCTGCCTTGGCCACACTACTTTCCTTGGTGTTTCTGGAATTTTCTGGGCTCAATTCCTCCTCTGGCCTTCATACTTGATGCTATAGCCCCTAGAACTTCTGTTCATTCAGGACTGACTCTAGACATGGGGATGTCCCTGAGAAATCCTGTTCATTGTGTTTGTTCCAGGAGTAGACAGCCAACACATGCCCAGCAGGTAACCAGTGCACGGTGAAGAATAAACTGGCCAGAGGATGCCAAGAGCAGCCTGGGATGAAGTTTTAATCTTATATGTTTAAACTTTTTATCTTAAAATAACTTTAGACCTTGAGTAAAGTTGTAAGAACAACTTAGGGATTTCCTGTATGCCCCTCACTCAGCTTCTGATGGTATTAACATCCTGTGTAACTTAAAGCAGTGATTGACACTAGGAGAGTAACCTTGGACTCTAGACTGCATCTAGATTTTGCTCATTTTCCAACTCCTGTCTTTTTTTCTGATTCAGGATCCCATGCAGGCTCCAACATGGCATTTAATTATTGTGTCTATTTGGTGTCCTCCAGTCAGAGAGAGCTCCTCAGTCTGTCTTTCCAGGCATATCTATATCGTATCTAATAAAAGAGTTATAAGCAAATTAGCCATCACTCCGGGACAAAGATGGTGGCGCCCATAGAGGTGAGACAGGATGCTGGCGGTGTCACCCTGGCAATGTGAGCCCAGCAGGCATTGCCTCAGCAACCGGCAAACCTGTGAACAGGTCTGGAGCAGGAAAGGCTGGCTGGGCCGAGGCAGCTCAGGTGGGGTTTGCCTGCTTCCCAGTCACCTTGGGGAGATCAGGGAGTAGAAAAGCCCAGCCTGACCATGAGGCAGCACCCAGCCCTGGCCACAGCTCAATGGAGAGAACAACATACAGGCGAGGTCAGGAACCTGAGAGATCAATATAGAGGGGTGCCTACTCCAAGCCTCCAAGGTGTGCCTGGGGGCATGTCCCCAGCAGATAGACACACACACACAGGGTGACTGCTCTGAGCCTCAGATGAGGCTGGGGGAAGGCCCCCAGTGGGGACACACACACACACACACACACACACACACACGGCACCTGCCAGACTGGAGCCATCAGTAGGACATCTACTGAGAGATCCCGGACTGTGAGAGGGGGCAGGCTGGGCTGAGGAACCTCGTGCACGAAATTCATGCACCGGGAGATATATATATTGATTTCAGAGGGGAAAGGAGAGAGAGAGAAAGAGATAGAAACATCAATGATGAGAGAGAATCATTGATTGGCTCCTCTTGCACACCTCACACTGGGGATCAAGCCTGTAACCTGGGCATGTGCCCTGACTTGGAACCCAACAGTGGCCTCCTGAATCACAGATCAATACTCAACCACTGAGCCTGAATGGCCAGGCAATGGATCCCTCTTTCCATTCCTCTGTTCTCAAGTCATGCTATCCTTTCTGCCAGTTTCACTTCCCCACTTCTTCAAGTAGCAACCCATACCCTTGGAGCACTAAAGACAAGAAATACATTTGTAAGAAAGCATTCTCTGACATTCCAGGGAACAGCAGCATTAGGGTGATTTCTTTGCACACATCTCTCTTATGGTTGTGATCATATTGTTCTGCACTTGTTGGTTTAGTTGTTATGTTGTTTATGATTGTATGTCTGTAGTGACAATCTATATTGAAGAGTGAAACTCATATTTTCCTTTTCCCAGCCTCTGTTTTAGGGTCTTCACTTAGTAGAAATATCCTCCAATATTAGAGATAAATTCAAAATACTAATCAAACATGATGGAATATGTTGAGCTAACCACTATGTTTTTTTCTGGATCTTCTGAGTCTAATAGTATGTAAAGTTCCTAATATTTTGCAGTGTCTTTGAATAAAACATTTACCCTGCATCCAGGTTTAAATAACTATAAAATAGAAATTTTAGTGTGACTTATGTTCCTCCACAATGCAGTGGAGGTATACTCATTATAGACTGTTTTGAAGATGATTAGTTTTATAGATGTAATAATAATTGTAAATATCATGATTATAACCATTATTTCTGGTTCCCATAAAATTCTAAGTAAAATAGAAATCTAATCTAATAAAAGAGAAACATGCAAATTGACCTCACCTACGCTATGCCCCAAGCCATGCCCACCAGCCAATCAGAGCAACTATATGCAAATTAACCCAACCAAGATGGCGGCTGCCAGCAGCCACAGAGCTGGAACAAGCAGGAGGCTTGGTTGCCCTGGCAATGGTGAAAGCCAGGCTTCCTGCCTGCCCTGGCTGGCCATGAGTTCTGCTCAAGGCAACAAAGTTTCAATTACAGAAGATATATAAATCCCAGATACCTGCTTCCAGCCAGCCTCATAGGGAGCTTCAGTCACTGGGGGCGGTGGCCAGCCTGCAAACAGCCATCAGCCCCTCACCCAGGCTGGCCAGGCATCCAGTGGGGACCCCCACCCTGAAGAGGTGTAGCCAGTCTGAAAACGGCTCTCAACCCCTCAACCAGGCTGGCCAGGCACCCCAGCAGGTCTCCCACCCTGATCCAGGACACCCTTAAGGGCAAACCAGCTGGCCCTCACCCATGTACCAGGCCTCTATCCTATATAATAAAATGGTAATATGCAAATTGACTCTAACAGCAGAACTACTGGGAATGACTGGTCACTATGACACACACTGACCACCAGGGGGCAGATTCTCAATTCAGGAGTTGCCCCTGGTGGTCAGTGCACTCCCACAGGGGGAGCTTTGCTCAACCACAAGCTAGGCTGATGGCTGCCAGCACAGCGATGGTGGTGGGAGCCTCTCCCGCCTCCTCAGCAGCACTAAGGATGTCCAACTGCTGCTTAGCCTGCTCCTGCTGGCAAGTGGACATCCCCTGAGGGCTCCCGGGCTGTCAGAAGGATATCTTACTGCCAGCTTAGGCCCAATCCCCCGGGAAGTGAGCCTAAGCCAGAATGTGGACATCCCCCAAGGGGTCCCAGACTGTGAGAGGGCACAGGCCGGGCTGAGGGACCCCCCTAAGTGCACAAATTTTTGTGCACTGGGCCTCTAGTGTGTGTGTGTGTGTGTGTGTGTATATATATATATATATATATATATATATATATATATATATATATATTTATATGCCTAAGTGACCATCACAACTGAAACAGCCAAACGGATGACCAAACAGGCTGCATGGGGCAACCAGGCTGGCAGAGGAGCAGTGAGGGGCGACCAAACAACTGAGCAGCAGGCTGCATGGGGCAACCAGACCAGCAGGGGCGGGCAGTTGGGGGTGACCAGACTAGCGGGGGGGGGGGGCAGTAAGAGGCGACCAGGCCAGCAGGGGAGGCAGTTAGGGGCGATCAGGCAGGCAGGCAGGTGAGCAGTTAGGAGTCAGTGGTCCCAGATTGGAGAGGGTACAGGCTGGGCTGAGGGGACACCACCACCCCCATGCACAAATTTCATGCACCAGGCCTCTAGTTTTTTTGTAGAATGGCCTCCACATATTTTTCTCAGGTCAGGTAGAGTTTGTATAGCAGAGCAGGTGTACCACAGAAGTGGTGTGTGCTGCACAGCAGGCCATGGTAGGGCTTTTGATGTGGAACTATCCTGCTCTTGACCATGATCCTCATCTCTTTGAGGGCCTCCCCTCATCTGCTGGGGTTCTTCTGTGTAAACCTACTGTTTTTCCCTTTCTAATTAATAAATAAATGTGTCTTGGGAGACACTTTCAGATTATGCAGGCATTCTGTTTCTTGTCATACTTTTGTCCACTGATTTTACACAATGGATGAGCCTTATCTGCTACAAATTCTGTGATATTTATCTTGGCAGTTTTCACTCTCCATCATATCTTCTACACATATCAACTGAAACCCACTGTAAGGAAGAGCTGTTCCTACTGCCCCATTTATTATTCTACTAGAGGCCTGATGCATGAAATTCATGCAAGAATAGGCCTTCCTTCCCCCGGCTGCTGGCACTGGCTTCCCTCTGGCACCTGGGACCCAGGCTTCCCTCTGGTTACTGGCAGACAAGCAGGACCTGGGCTTCCTTCCAGCTGCCAGCAGGAACCCAGGACCAGGCTTTGTCTGGAAGGTGGTCTGGAAGGATGCCTGGTCTAATTAGCATATTATGCTTTTATTATTATAGTTTATGTATTTATACCAGTGCATATTCTTTATATTTACTTAATCTATGGGTTATAATCCCTTGTAATCATTTTTTATTATTTTGTTCAAATTATCCCAGATTTGGCAAACAAGGACACGTTCAAGTTAAATGCTTTGCTTAAATAGTTTATTAAAAATTTATCTTTTATTGTGGTAAATATATTTTACATAAAATTTACCATCTTACCCATTTCTGAGTGAACAATTTAGTGGTATTGAATACATTCACATTGTTGTTCAACCATCATCAGCATCCATCCCCAGAACTCTTTTCATCTTGTAAAACTGACACTCTGTACCCATTAAACACCAACTCCCCTTTTAACTCCCCCAGTCCCTGGGAATCTTCATTATACTTTCTGTCTTTATGAATTTGACTACTTTAGTTATCTCATATAAGTGGAATTATATAGTATTTCTCCTTTTGTGACTGACTTATGACACTTAGCATAATGTCCTCAAGGTTCATCCATGTTGTAGCATATTGCAAAATTTTCTTTCTTTTTAAAGCTGAATGATATTCCATTATATGATATAGCACATTTTGCTCATCCATTTATTCACTGATAGACACTTGGATTACTTCCATGCTATTGTGAATAATGCTACTGTGAACATGAGTATACAAATATCTCTTTGAGACCCTGCTTTCAGTTCTTTTGGGTATATACCCAGAAATGGAATTGCTGGGTCATATGGAAATTCTAATTTTAATTTTTGAGGAACCTCCACACTGTTTTCCAGAATGGCAGCTCCATTTTATATGGTATGGTAAGGTAAGCTGCCTCAGAGGAGGGTGCATTGCTTGCAAGGGAGTCCTTAAAGGAGAGAGGCAGTCCATGGTGGTGAGAGCCAGCATAGAAGCAGCCTCTCTCAGGGATAGCCTAGGTGCATGGGATTGGCAGTTGTCTGGCTTCCACTCTCAGCATTGTTGGTGAGTGCACTGTGTTGCCATGCATGGATGCCATGTTGTGCCTTGGATGTCTGTGGGGGTATCTGGAGTATGGAAACATGCTGGACATCTGCCTGATGTCACTTTTCTCACCCTTGGACTCTGGCACTGTCTCCCAGTGTGATGCCTCGCCAAGTCTCTTGTAGGAAGCCCGATTTGAAGAACCCCAAAGGGCACCAGAATTCCCTGCAGTGTCCAGTGACTATGGATCTACTGAACCTACCTTTATTCTGTGCTTTTAGTCATTGCTGGCCTTGCGGCTCAGGCTCCCTGTCTGGGCTCTGATGGCTCATACAGGGGCCCAGGACTGTGTGGGCTGCCATCCAGCTCTGGAATTAATAACCAATCCAAAGTCATTGGTGCTGGGGCCCAGCCTCTCACCCTGGATCAATGCTCGACACGTGAGGATACAGCTGGGACAGTGTCTGAAGGCCTGAGGAGCAGCTTGGCCAAGGCCCAGAGAACCTGGCCCTTAATCCTCTCTCTTCCCCAAAATAAACTAGACAAGATCCTTCGTCAGATGGTGTGGCCTGATTTTTGTTTAGGAAATCTGGATAAGAAGAGGCAGCAGAGGGCTGAGGGCTTTGGCATGGCTGCCTACTGGGCAGAGGACAATCAGCGGTCCGCCTGCCCCGGATACTACAGAAGGCCCCAGAGATCGGAGCAAGAAAAGAAGCCAGGTTTGAAAGAAAACAAAGTAAGACAGGACAGCTTAGGCCTGAGCTGCCGAGAGTGGGGTGGTTGCCCAGGCACCCAGGGCGGTGAGGCCCATGGTAAGAGGTAAAAGCCAGGCTCCTTTGCCTTGAAACTTCTAGACCTGAGCCCAGCACATGCAGACATGGAGCACCCGCCCCCGCCCATACTCCCACAAGTCTTAACCTCCCAATATGTCATTCTGTCTTTGGTGAAACTAAGGCTTAGGGAGAGGAAGGCTGAGCCAGTGTTGCACAGGGAGGGAATCATAAGACTTGCACTGGCATGGTCTGTGTGGTGGCCTGCACTTACCCCATCAGGATGTTTGTTTCTGCCATGCCTCTGAGGGACCCATCCACTGGGCAGCACATCTTCCCTTCACAGCTGTCAGCATGGCCTGGCATCCCCATTTTAAAAAATATATTTTTATTGATTTCAGAGAAGAAGGGAGAGGAAGAGAGGGATAGAAACATCAATGATGAGAGAGAACATCCACTGACTGCCTCCTGCATGCCCCCTACTGGAGATCAAGCCTGCAATCCAGACATGTGCCCTTGACCGGAATCAAATGGAGGACCCTTCACTCCACAGACCAATTAGTGCTCTCTTTACTGAGCCAAACCGGCCAGGGCTTCGATGTCACTATTCTCACCAGGGCTCCGATGTCACTTTCTGTTATGGCCTCTGATTGTCCTTGCCCTGTCCCTATATTGAATAGGCCTGGGTGAGGGTTTTCCAGGTCAAGTTGCTTCTCAGCTCTCTGGAGCTCCCTGGGTAGCGATCCTGCCCACCTACCAGGCAACTGAACCCTGGTTGAGCTGGTGTCTCACCTCTAGTCTTCTGTGCTGTCCTGGAGGAAGATCCCACATGGGGAGCAGGACATGGCCTCCTGGGCATCCAGACCAGGCTTTATTTCTGGACAAGGCAGTTGTAGAATTGCAACTCCCATTTTTCAGCACCTGTAGAGGCTCAGCCTTAGGAACCCCAGAAAATTCTGGGATATTGTGGGCATGTGGGGAGGCCTTGGCAGAAGGCCTAGCTGATCTGGATTATATATTCAGTCTCTCCCCAGGAGTGGAGAAATGACATGAGCCTGGAGCAGCCGCCAGTGGGGCCTCCTATTGGTCCCCAGATAGGGGTTTCAGTTGGAAGGCAGGTCCTCATGCCTGCTCCTCATTGGCTGCTGTGCAGCATTTTTATTTCCTTCACTCATTGCTATCATGGGAGTGGGGATGCCCACTATAGATGGAGGGAGCATGGAGAGTCCCACATACCAGCCCTGGTATGTTCCATTATTGGAGTCCCAACCTTTCTCCTGCCTAATTCCAGCCTGCTAAGTTACCCCTCCTTCCTATAGTCCAGAGATGCTCTCTCCACAGCAGCCCCACCCAGTTCTATCATTCTGGGCCCAAGGACCATCTGTAGGCAGCTCCAAATCCAGGTGATATGGAAACACAGTGGCTGTTCTGGCCTAAATTATGCTTTCTCCATTTATATGTCCTATTCCTATCTCTTAGTACCTCCAAATGGGACTGTATTTGGAAGTGGGTCTCCAGAGGTTAGCTTAAAATGAGGTCATAAGAGTAAGACACTAATCCAATGTGACTGATGTCCTTATAAGAAGAGATTAAAACTTGGACATGTAAGAGGGGTGGACCATGTGAGGACACAGAATGTGGCTTCCCCAAGCTGAGGAGAGAGGCCTCAGAAGGAACTGACTTTGTCAATGCCTTGATCTCGGACCTCCGGTCTCCAGGACTGCAAGGAAATAATTGTGTATTGGTGAAGCCCCCAGGCTGTGGCACTTTGTTATAATGACTCAGTGGACTATAACAGACCTGGCCTGGAGAAAGCACTGGCCCAGCTTCATGTGGGTGGATGTGTTGGCAGCTTCCTCTCAAATCATCAAAGCCAGCAGAAGAGGGGTAAAGCTGTGTAAATGCTGAGGGCCTCGCAGCAGAACACTGAGGACTTTGTCACTAGTGTGAGTCTCCTGAGGCTCTGGGGTGGCTAGGTGGCAGTGTCTATGAGACCTGAGGCTTTGTGGGTACAGGTGACTGGTGACACCTTGACCCAAGGACCCTGATACCAATGACATTGGTTATGGGGGTATTAGCCCCTTCATAATTGTCCTCAGCACCCCAAATAACACACATCTAGGGGAGAAGTATACACTGGTACTCCTAGATTAGTGTTCCTGCCACACCAGCCCCCTGACCAAATTATACAGGTTCTGTCTGGACAGGCTAATGTGGTGGAGCTCAGGCACGCTGGCCTAGCCATATCAGATGTTGGAAGGAAGGGCGGGATGTGCATGGCCTCTGGCAGGCAAGGTGGCCTGCTGGGAATAGAGCACAAAGGTTTTGGGTTCCAGTTGGCCTGTGTGCTCTGCAGGCTGGGCTGCCCTAGAGCTGAGTGCCAGCCCAGGGAAGAGGCTGTCAGTAGGACCTTGAATGAGGAACTTGGGCTTTATTCTCTGAGCTCTCCTCTAGTTCACATCTCAAGGCCATAGTGCACTGGTGCCCAGCTAGTGAGATTAAGGAGCTCAGAAACAAAAATTCCATTTTTTGCTATTTTGGCAAATGTTCCTGCAATAAGAGTCATTTTTCTTCTTTAGTGGAGAGAATCCTGCTATTTATGTGAATGTTAATTTGTGACTGGGGACATTCACCAACACAGTCTTTGTGCTGAGCAAGCCCTGGAAAATGTCAGCAGGCACATGTGATAGGAGTGAGTGTCAGTTTTTGTGACAGATGAGCAGGCTCATCATAGCCTCAGGGTCTGGGCCTGACCTGCTGACCCCTCTGTCCTGGCTAAGAGGCTAGCTGTATTTCCTGAAGGATTTCCCAGTACTGAGGTGCTCAGGGGCTGAGCATAGGACAGGCTGAAGAGACTAACTCCTGCAAGAGCCACCCTGATGCTCCCCAACTTAGTGGGAGGACTGTCAGCCCAGCCGCTACATAACCCCCAAGGCACTCTTACAGGAATCTGGTTTATTTCATTTTCCTCTCTTTATTCTTCTCTTTCTTCCCCTAACCACTTCCCTGGTCTACTAGTCTTTTCTCCAAATTATCTGTTTTGATATATTGCCCTTTGCAAAAATCTCAAAATACAGTAAACACTAATAAAGCAAAACTCACCTAAACTTTACCTCTATTAACTCTTTCTTATTGAATTTATTGGGGTGGCATAGTTTAATAAAATTATACAGGTTTCAGGTATATAATTCTACAATACGTTATCTGTATGTTGTATTGTGTTTACCACCCCAAGTCAAGTCTCCTTTCATCACTGTTTATTCCCCCTTTCCAATCTTTTACCTCCTTCCATGCAACCTCCCTCTGACAATCACCCTACTGTTGTCTGTGTCTATGAGTCTTTCTATTTTTTATTTGCTTAATCCCTTTGCCCATCTCACCCAGCTCCCAACCCCCAATCCCCAGACAGCTATCAGTCTATTCTCTATATTTATGAGTCTGGCTCCACTTTGTTTATTAGTTTATTTTGTTCATTACATTCTACTATGAGTGAAATCATATGGTCTTTGTCTTTCTCTGACTGGTTCATTTAACATAATCTCCAGGTGGATAGCCATGCTGTCACAAAAGGTAAGATTTCCTACTTTTTTTACAACCATATAGGATTCCATTGTGTAAATGTACCACCACTTTTTTATCTACTCATCTACTGATGGGCTCTTGGGTTGTTTCCAGATCTTTCCTATTATAAATAACACTGCAATGAACATAGGGGTGCATATATTCTTTAGAATTAGTGTTTTGGGTTTCTTTGGCTATATTCCCAGAAGTGGAATTTCTGAGTCAAATGGCAGTTCCATTTGTAGTTTTTTGAGGTAACTCCATACTGCTTTCCACAGTGGCTGAACCACTCTGCATTCCCAACAGCAGTGTACAAGGGTTCCCTTTTTACACATCCTAGCCAGCACTTTTTGTTTGTTGATTTATTGGTGGTAGCCATTCTGACAGGTGTGAGGTAATATCTCATTGAGGTTATAACTTGCATTGCTCTGATCATTGGTGATGATGAGTATCTTTTCATTTGTCTATTGGCCATCTGTATGTCCTCTTTGGAGAAGTGTTTATTCAGGTCCTTCTCCCATTTCTTTTTTTTTAAATTTTGTTTTATTGCTTAAAATATTACAAAGAGTAGTACATATGTCTCCTTTCCCCATCCCCTTGACCTTCCCCTGGCTCCCCCTACCCCACAGTGTTTTGTGTCCATTAGTTATGCTTATATGCATGCATAAAAGTCCTTTGGTTGATCTCTTACCTGCCCCCCCTTGCAATCCTCCCTGGCCTTCCTGCTGTAGTTTGACAGTCTGTTTGATGCTGCTCTGCCTCTGTACCTATTTTTTGTTCATCAGTTTATAATGGTCTTTATTATCCATAAATGAGTGATGTCATGTGGTATTTTTCTTTCATTGACCGACTTATTTCACTTAGCATAATGCTCTCCAGTTCCATCCACTCTGTTGCAAATGGTAAGAATTCCTTCTTTTTTACAGCAGCATAGTATTCCATTATGTAGATATACCACAGTTTTCTAAGCCATTCATCTGCTGAGGGGAACTTAGGCTGTTACTTTTACATTTTATACATTAACCCCTTATCAGATATATCCTTGGCTAATATGTTCTTCCTTCCAGTGTATTCTTGATGTCTAATATAGTATTCTTTATTTATGACTGGTTCTTTTTTATGTTTTTTATCTCCCTTTTCATTTTGTTTCACTAAGTTCCTTGAGCATCATTATAACCATTACTTTTAATTCTATATCTGATAAATTGATTATCTTCATTTCCTTTAGCTATTTTTCTGGAAATTTCCCCTGTCTTTCATTTGAGGCCTGTTTCTTTGTCTCCTCATTTTGGCTGCTTCTTTGTGTTTGTTTCTATGTATTAAATAGATTGGCTCTGATTCCCAGTCTTTGTGAGGTGCCTTATGTAGTAGGCGTCTTGTGGTACCCAGTGGCACAGTCTCTTTAACCCCTGAGCTAAGTGCTCTAGGAATGTCCTTTGTGTGGGTTATGTGGGCCCTCCTGTTATAAGTGAGTCTTGATTACTATTGGCCTGTTCATGCATGGGATCAACCTTCAAGCTGATTTTGAGGCTCAACTTTGACCACGGAGTGCTAGCTACTATGCAGATGCTGACACATGAACAGAATTCCCTTCAGCAGGCTTTAGTGCCTGCTGAGATTTTCCTTTGTGTATGCTGTTTGTGAAACTTATTGGATCCTGCTCTAATGTTGTCTGAACCTGGCCACTGGGTGCACTGGTTCTCAGTCTCTTGGGAGGGACTCTAGTGCAGCGCAATGTCAGATACTCTCTATGCCTGGCCCTCGGCAACCTATTTGGAGCTATAAGCAATCAACAGTTTGTGGCTGCCTCTGCTATGCTTGGGTGCACCTGGGCAGAACCAAGCTACACACAAAGGCCAACTTTAATTAGCCCTGGGCCTGGGTATAGGTCATCAAAAGTCCAAGGAACCTTGAAATCTGCCTCTGCCTGCAAGCTACCTGTGAGGCTCAGTCACTAAAAGAGCCTCTAACAAATTTGAGATGGTGGGGCTAGTGGATCTTCTGTGAGGGAAAGGTGCTATTTAAGCTGGGTGTGTCCCTGCCACAGAGCCACACAACTCAGACTGTCATGGTTTTTCCCTTGTTTGTCAGGGTCTCCAGGGCCTGGATGTTGGGTCTTTTGGAAGCCCAGAACCATTGTTCTATCAGATCTCCTGTGAGGTGGAAGTGCTGTGCCAGACAAGTTCACAGAAAGTGGGGTAAATGGTCCCTGCCCCGAAGCCAAACATATTAGTCACTGACACCTCCCGAGTTTTTCTAGACCTCTATGCCCTTGCCAACCCAGCTGACTCCTCAGCATGGTATAAGCATGGTAATTCAAGAATGTGGGGCAATTGCTTTCCCTCATACAGATGCCACAAGGGGGGGAGTGTTCTACCCAATAAAGATGGTAACAGCAGTATCAGAGAATGACTCAGCACAGGGATTCTGGTGGCTGCCCCACCATCTTACTCCCCAGATCCACAAACCTCTGGCTCTTCTCACACAATCTGAGTTTACTCCATCCTCCTTTCACCAGAGTCCAGGGTGAGTGACTGTGAATGAAATTTTGTGTGTTGTCCCTTTAAGAAGATGCCTTTGTCCCCAGCGGACTCCATCTCTCCATGATGGATAGAAACCCTACTGTTTTTTTTTTTCCAATTTAAATTTATCTTTATTGTTCAGATTATTATAGTTGTTCCTCTTTTTTCCCCCCATAGCTCCCCTCCTCCCATTTCCCACCCCACCCTCTGTCCCCCGCCCCACTGTCCGCATCCATAGGCGTACGATCATTGTCCATTCTCTTCCCACACCCCCAACACCCTTTACCCCTGAAAATTGTGAGTCCACTCCCTTTCTATGCCTCTGATTCTATTCTATTCACCAGTTTATTCTGTTCTTCAGATTTCTTATTCACTTGATTTTTAGGTTCACTTGTTGATAGATATGCATTTGTTGTTCATAATTTTTAA
>PVJC01001037.1:90486-103066 GCA_004026665.1 Murina feae
ATCAGCTGACAGTCGTATGGGTGCCCCCTTGTAGGTAACTAACTTCTTTTCTCTTGCAGCTTTTAAGATTCTCTCCTTGTCTTTTGCTCTTGGCATTTTAATAATGATGTGTCTTGGTGTGGTCCTTCTTAGGTTCCTTTTGTTTGGAGTTCTCTGTGCTTCCTGGACTTGAAAGTCCATTTCTTTCACCAGGTGGGGGGAAGTTTTCTGTCATTATTTCTTCAAATAGGTTTTCAATATCTTGCTCTTTCTCTTCTTCTGGTACCCCTATAATTCTGATGTTGGTACGTTTGAAGCTGTCCCAGAGAACTATCTTCATACTTTTTGATTTTTCGTTTGTTTGTTTGTTTGTTTGGGCTTTTTTGGCTGGGTGGGTTTTGCTTCATATTTCATATCTTTGACTTGATTCTTGCGATCCTCTCGTCTGCTGTTGGATCTCTGTATATTATTCTTTATTTCAGTCAGTGTATGCTTAATTTCTAGCTGGTTCTTTTTCATATGCTTGAGGGTCTCACTAAATTTATCAGCAGTCTCTAGAAACTTCTTGAAAAACCTAATAACCGTGGTTTTGAACTCTATATCCAGTCGTTTGTATTCCTCCATTTCTGTCTTTTGTGACCTGTCTCTTAGTCTCCACATTTTGGCTTTCTGTGCTGGGTGTCCTATATAAGGCCCAGTGTTTCAGCCTCCCCAATCACCTGTGGTGGCTACTCTTGTTGTATGCCTTTGAAGGCTGGGTGCACAGTCTTGTTGTAGTTATCACTGGGAGGTATCACTGGGGGAAGATGACCTGCAGGCCTTTCTCCTCGTTGTTTAGAGTTTGGATCTATTGGAGTTCTGTCTCAGCTGCAGACCCTTAGGTTGTGCTGCAGGGAGGCAGGCGAACAGCTTGGGCAGGGTTGTAGGTGGGGTGGGGTGGGGTCTCAGGATCACCGGGGGTGGAGTGACTCACAATGGCGGATGCCACAGTTTCTACCGGGTTTGGCTTTTCCAAACCCTGGGGTCTGTGCACGGTTCTCAGTCCTGGAATCTCCGTGTAAGTGATAGCTGCAAATAGCACTCCTAGAATGCCACTGGTCTTTCACCGCCCCGTTGCCCTACAGCCCGCGTTGCATTCAGTGTGACTGGGAGTTTTTAATCTTCTGAGCCGCGGACCCGATCGCCACTGCCGCTCCCTTTCACCCGCCTTGCCGCGCGCGCCACGCTGCCGCCTCCATTTCGCGTCCGTACCTTGGGCGCCAGGAGCTTCTGTTCAGTCTCAGAGCACTCCTCTTGCTTTCTAGGTGTAACGGTTCCCCTCCCTTGGTTCTGGAGGATGGCCGTTTATCTGAATGGTTGTATTTCTATAATATAGGTGTGGAGGCTGTGCAATTAGGTATATACCTCATGCTGCCATCTTGGTTTCTTCCCTACTGCTTTTCACAGCTGGATGTTATGTGGGCACCTCTTTCTGGCTCTGGTACTTTGGGCTGGGGAGCCTGGCTTGGGGTTTAGGCACCACGTCTCTCAGGGGAAACCTCCCACAGCTGAGATATCCACCCAGAACCTCAGCTGCCACTTGTGGGAGCAGGGCCACTCCTTTGCACCCCCTCTCTTTTCCTAGTCTTGATGTGGCTTCTTCTGTAAATCTTTGGTTATAAGTCTCCTCTTCAACTAGTCTTCAGTTGTTTATTCAGGATGATTGTTCTTTGATTTGCTTGTAATTCCAGGTAAGGGTAGCTTTCTCTTAATCTGCCTCCATCTTGAAACCCCCTTAGCTGTTTATTACAGATGTTTCTAGATAAGCTGCACTTTATGTTACTAATAATGATACTGGTAAGAATGACCTAGTTTATTAGGCATGATTCCAGGTGCTTAAAAATGTTTAAACCTCACAATAACTATGCACATCCTGTTCTCATCCTCATTTAACACAGGAACAGAGACTTCACACAGCCAGGGCTCAGAGTGACAACAGAAGCAGAGTAACCTGGGGGCCATTCCATTAATGGCTAGGCTCTGTTGACATTTGGCACAGAGACATACACCACTTTACATCAGGGCATCACACTGGAACTGGGCCTACCTTCCTTAGTCAGTAATGTTGTGGACATATTTATTCCTTAAGTAATGGAAAGTCTTGTCTATAAAATTCTTCTGGCCTTCATAAATTTCAACATTTGTTTCCAAGTCATAGAAATATTTGAAAACAATCTGATCATTTGTTTTTTGTTATATTTATTTGTTGTTACTTCTGTCATCTTATTTATGTTTGTTGTCATCCTTTTTTGCTGTTTTTCTAGACTTTCATTTTCCTATATGGTCTATCCACCTTCAGTTATTTAGAAAGTATATATTGCTTTTATTAGTTCTGGCTTTTATAAATTCAAATAGTATTCTTAAGCTTATATCTATCAATATTGCAGCAATAACTGCTGTCCTTCTATGGAAGATTAAGAAATGAATACAATTAAACTACTTATTTTGGTCTTCCTCTATCCTCTCTTTAATTTTTATTAGCAATTTCTGCCCCAATTTATTAGAGTTGCATTATGAATTATTTTTACATTGCATAGCTTTCCTTTCCAGAATATATGGTAAATAGCTTGGTTTGTAATTATAATGGTCACAATGGAATGGATACAGAGGTCAATTCTGGTACTTTCAATTTTTGATTTCCCCACTTGTGGGGACTTGGTTTCAAAATCAGGTCTGGGCTACATAAATGGCAGGTGAGGAATGATGGAGAGAGACATGAAGCAGAACTGAGGTGGGTGCTGTTGAAAAGATTCCATTTAGCAGCAAAACTGGATACCGTGCCTCTCTGCTTCTCTACTCTCCAAGGCTCTGACTTGCTCAAGGTCACACACCTGGTTATGCAGTCTGGGCTCTCATTCTAATCTCTAGTTCCCTGAGGGTTGGCATAAAATATAACTTAATATGGCCCCAAACATTACATTAAAAACATTGGATCCTGGGAGACTGCACCATCTTGAAGGGGAGAGTAGCTGTTATTAGAAACGTATACATCCAGGGACCCTGCAACCACAGCACCAAGGGACCAACTATGAACCCAGGAACACCGGATCTCAAGCAGTGTGAATATGTGGACTCAGATGAGCCCTGCTCCTCCTCACAGGAAGATCAGATTGCACCTAGGGAAAGGACAGAGAGAGCTACATAACCAGACACCTGGAGAAAAGAGATCATGGGGAGACAAAGACACAGCCCACAAATGAAAGAAAAGGAGGCATCACCAGAAAAGGAAGTAAATGAAAAGGAGGCAAGCAATATGTCAGAGAAAGAATTCAGAGAAATGGTTGTAAGATGGCTGGAAAGAATGGAAGACAAATTCAACAATATGTGTAAGAACCAAGAAGAAATGGAAAATGACATTGCTGCTATAAAGAACTCAATAGACTGCATCAACTGTAGACTAGAAGAAGCAGAAGACTGCATCAGTGAGCTGGAAGACAAGGTAGGAAAAAATACCCAAGCAGGGCAGCATCTAGAAAAAAAACCTAAAAAAACCCACAAAAAACCAGAAGAGCCTAAGGGAACTTTGGGACAACATGAAATGAAACAACATCTGCATAATAGGAGTGCCAGAAGGAGACAAAACTGAGTAAGGAATAGAAAACATGTTTGAAGAAATAATGACAGAAAACTTCCCTGATATAGGGAATAAAAAACTCACACAAGTCCAAGAAGCTCAGAATTCCAAACAAAATAAATCCCAAAACACTGACACCAAGGCACATTATAATTAAATTGGCAAACACCAACGACAAAATAAGAATCTTAAAAGTGTCCAGAGAGAGAAGAAAGTTACCTATAAAGGATCCCCCATGAGACTAGTGACTGATTTCTCAACAGAAACACATCATCAAAGAAGGGAATGGGATGAAATATACAAAGTCATGCAAAGCAAAGGTCTGAATCCAATCATACTGTACCCAGCAAGGCTATCAATCAAAATTTAGGGTGAAATCAGGAACTTCACAGACAAAAAAAAGGACTAAGGAAGTTTATTACCAGAAAATCAGCAATGCAAGAAATGTTAAAGGGTCTGCTATAAAAAGAGGAAATAGGAAACAAAGAAGGAACACAGACATAAAGAATATAAATGGTGACAAACAAGTACCCATCAATAATAACTTTAAATGTTAATGGATTAAATGACATAGCATAACTGAGTAGATAAGAAAACATGACCCACATATCTGTCTACAGGAAACCCACCTCAGAAAAAAGGACTCACACAAACTAACAGTGAAGGGATAGAAAAAGATTTTTCAGGCGAATGGAAATAAAAAAAAAGCTGGGATAGCAATACTTATATCTAAAAAATTAGATCTCAAAGTGAAGGACAAAACAAGAGATTAGGAAGGCCACTTTATAATATTAAAGGGAGCAATCCAACAGGAAAATATAATGCTGGTAAACATATACGCACCCAATACAGGAGCACCCAAATACATTAAAAAAAAAAAAAAACCTTTGGAGGATTTCAAGGGAGAGATTGATAGCAATACAGTCATAGTAGGGGATTTTAATACCCCACTATCGCTACTGGACAAATCCTCTAAACAAAAAATCAGCAAAGAAACATAAATCCTAAATGATGCACTGGATGAACTGGAATTAATTGACATCTTCACCCCAAAGAACATTTCACCCTAAAGTCACAGAATATACATTCTTCTCAAGTGCACATGGATCATTTTCAAAGATAGACCATATATTGGGTCACAGGAAAAGTCTCTTCAAATTCATGAAGATAGAAATCATATCAAACACCATCTCAGACCACAATGGGATAAAACTAGAAATCAACTACAGTAAAAACACTAAAAAAATCAAATAGCTGGAGACTAAATAGCATGATATTAAAAAATGACTGGGTTACCCGAGAGATCAAAGAAGAAATAAAAAGCATGATGGCAACAAACGACAATGAAAACACAACAATCCAAAATCTATGGGACACAGTGAAAGCAGTCTTGAGAGGAAGTCCATAGCTCTACAGGCCTGCCTTGAAAAAAACAAGAAACAATGGTAATAAATTATCTAACCCTACAACTCAAGGAGTTAGAAAGAGAGCAACAAGAAAGGCCCAGCATAAGCAGAAGGAAGGAAATAATAAAGTTCAGAGTGGAGATAAACAACATAGAGACCAAAAAAAAAAAACAATACAAAAGATCAACAAAACTAAAAGCTGGTTCTTTGAAAGGACTTTAGCCAGACTCACCAAGAAGCAAAAAGAAAGGGCCCAAATAAACAAAATCAGAAATGAAAGAGGTGAAATAACAACCAATCCCACAGAAATACAAACAATTATGAAAAAATACTATGAACAACTCTATTCCAACAACATGGACAACCTAGATGAAATGGACATATTCTTAGAAAAATACAAACTCTCAAAACTCAACCAAGAGGAGTCAAAAAATCTGAATAGGTTGGTAACTACCAAAGAAACTGAAACAGCGATCAAAAATCTTCCAGAAAACAAAAGCCCTGGTCCAGATGGCTTTACAGGGAAGTTCTACCAAGCATTCAAAGAACTAAAACCTATCCTTCTCATACTATTCTAAAAAATTCAAGAGGGAGGCGCACTTCCAAGCTCTTTCTATGAAGCCAGCATTACCCTAATTCCAAAACCAGATAAATAAACCATTAAAAAAAAGATCTAAAGGCCAATATCCTTGATGAACATAGATGCTAAAATCCTCAACAAGATCCTAGCAAGTCGGATTCAGCAATACATTAGAAAGATCATACACCATGACCAAGCAGGATTTATTCCAGGGATGCAAGGATGGTTCAATATCCATAAATCAATAAACGTGTTACATTACATAAAGAAACTGAGAAGTAAAAATCACATATTCATATCAATCGATGCAGAAAAAGCATTTGACAAAATCTAACATGCTTTCTTGGGAATAGAAATATCATGTCAACATAATAAAAGCCATATATGACAAACCTATAGCCAACATCATACTCAACGGGCAAAAACTAAATCCATTTCCCCTAAGAACAGAAACAAGACAAGGATGCCCACTTTCACCACTTCAGTTCGACATAGTACTAGAAGTACTAGCCATACTGACCAGACAAGAAGAAAAAAATAAAAGGCATCCAAATTGGAAAAGAAGAAGTAAAACTGTTCTTATTTGCAGACGACATGATATTATACATAGAAAACCCCAAAGACTCCATCAAAAAACTTTTAGATCTAATAAATGAATTTGGTAATGTAGCAGGATGCAAAATTAACACCCAGAATTCTATAGACTTTTTATACACCAATAATGAACTCACAGAAAGAGAAATGAAAAAAACAATCTCATTTACCATTGCACCAAAAAAAATTAAGATACCTGGGAATAAACTTAACCAAGAACATAAAATACCTGTACTCAGAAAATTACAGGACATTGAAGAAAGAGATAGAGGAAGACGTAAACAAATGGAAGAACATACCATGTTCATGGATTGGTAAAATCAACATCATTAAAGTGTCCATACTAACTAAAGCAATCTATAGATTCGATGCAATACCTATTAAAATACCAATGGCATATTTGAAAGATCTAGAAAAAGCTCTCCAAAAATTAATCTGGAGTGAAAAAAGACCCTGAATAGCCACAGCAATCCTGAGAAAGAAGAACAAAGTTGGTGGGATCACAATACCAGACATCCTATCTAATAAAAGAGTAATATGAAACTTAGGTGTCACATCATCACAAATATGGCCACCCCCACAGCCACACCACTGAAGTGGTCTGTTATCCAGGCAGGTGGCAGGGGAAGCAGGGGGCCAGAGGGGAAGAAGAAGTGATCATAGGGGGCTAGGGTTCCCCTGCCCAGGCCAGAGGACCTCGCCAGAGGCCTCAGTCATGGGCAAGGGTGGCACTGGTGATTGGAGAGAGCAGGAGCAGAGCTGGTGATCAGAGGGGCAGGGCGGAGCCTGCAATCACATGGTTCTGGGCATGGGTGGAGTCAGCAATGCAGGAGTCTGGGGATCCTCTGCCCAGGCCTGTAGCCTTGGCCACAGCTGCAGTGGGGCAAGGACAGAGCCAGTGATGACACGGACAGGATCAGAGCTAGAGATCGCAGAGGCCTGGGCTTTGTGAAGCCAGTGATCAGCGGGACTTGCAGGTCTTCTACCCAGGCCTACAGTGTGAAGCAGGCTGAAGGTCTGGGCAGGGGTGGAGCTGGGCTTAGAGGGGTAGGGGTGGAGACAGTGATTGAAGTGAACTACAGAGAAAACACCTTTTCTTACTGCTCATTGGCTAAGCTCCCTGTATGCCAATGGTAATATTTTTAGAAACTTGGTTAATAAGAATCCAAAAAGGTGATCTAGGGTTTTTCCACCACACTCCTGGAGAAAAAAAATGAAAGTCCACTGCTGAAGGGCTAAGAAATGTCATATCCTGCCCTAGTTAGTTTGGCTCAGTGCATAATGCCCCAGCATGCTGACTGCAGGGTCTGGGTTCAGTTCTGACCAAGGGCATGTACCTAAGTTGCAGACTTCTCCCTGGGCAGGGCTCAGGTCAGGGCATATGCAGGAGGAAACCAATCAAAGTGTTCCTCTCACTTTGATGTTTCTCTCTGTTTTTCCCTTCTCTTCCACATTCTCTAAAAATCAGTGGAAACATATCCTCAGGTGAGGATTAAAAAAAAGAGAAAAAAAGAAATGTCATATACTATGAAAGACACATCCTGAAAATGCCTAGAGAAAGTTGTCATTTTTTCATGGTGAAGAGACTGGAGTCTATGTGGATGAAAACACCTTGGTGGCTGCAGTGACTGGCAGTGGCTGTAGCAGTGATGGGATTGGTGGCTTCCCCTGATTAGCCTGATCACCTCCCACAAAGGAGGCCAGACGGGCTTAGGCCCACTCCCCAAGGGGAGTAGGGAGTGGGCCTAAGCCATCAGTAGGACACCCCAAGGGCTCCCAATATGTTAGAGGGGGCAGGCTGGGCTGAGGAACCCCTCCCCCCCCCAGTACACAAATTTCATGCACCGGGACCCTAGTGAAACTATATTACCAAGCCACAGTTCTCAAAACTGCCTGGTACTGCCACAAGAACGGTCATATAGACCAATGGAATAGAATAGAGGACCCAGAAATTGACCCAAGCCATTATGCTCAATTAGTATTCGAGAAAGGAGGAAAGAGCATACAATGGAGTCAAACAGACTCTTTATTCAATGGTGCTGATACATTAAAAAAAAAACCTAGATCATCAATTTACACCATATACAAAAATAAACTCCAAATGGCTAATGGACTTGAATGTAAGATGGGAAACAATAAAAATCCTACAGGACTCCATAGGCAGCAAAATTGCAGACATATGTCGTAGCAATATCTTTACAGACACAGATCCTAGGGCAAAGGAGACTATGAGAAAATAAACAAATGGGACTACATCAAAATAAAAAGTTTCTGCACATCAAAAGAAACCATCAACAAAACAAGAAAGCCCACTGCATGGGAGAACATATTTGCCAATGTTATCTCCAATGAGGGTTTAATCTCCAACATTTACAGAGAACTCATACAACTCAACAAAAGAAAAATAAACAATCCAATCAAAAAATGACCAAAGGACCTAAATAGAATCTTTTTGAAAAAGGACACTCAGAAAGCCAAGAGACACATGAAAACGTGCTTAAAGTCACTAATCATCCAAGAGATGCAAATCAAAACAACAATGGGGTACCACCTCACACCTGTCAGAATGGCTATCATCAACAAATCAACAAATGGCAAGTGCTGGAGAGGATGCAGAGAAAAAGGAACCCTTGTGCACCACTGGTCAGAATGCAGACTGGTGCAGCCATTGTGGAAAACAGTACGGAAAGAAAAAACTTACACAAATGATGTTTCCTCAAAAATTTAAAAATGAAACTGCCATTTGACCCAGTAATACCACTTCTAGGGATGTATCCCGAGAAAACAGAAACACCAATCAGAAAGGATATATGCACCACTATGTTCATAGCAGCACAATTTACAATAGCCAAGATTGGAAACAGCCTAAATGCTCATCAATAGATGAGTGGATTAGAAAACTTTGGTACAGCTACACAATGGAATGCTATACTGCTATAAAAAAGAAGAAATTCTTACCATTTGCAGCAGCATGGATGGATCTGGAGAGCATTATGCTAAGTGAAATAAGCCAGGAAGTGAAAGAAAAACAGCACATGATCTCACTCATTTATGGATAATAAAGAACATTATAACCTGGTGAACAAAAAGATAGATATAGAGGCAAAGAAGCATTGAAGAGACTGTCAAATTACAGTGGGAAGACTGGAGAGTGTTGGGTGGGGGAAGAGGTAAAAATTCAACTGAAGGACTTGTATGCATGCATATAATCATAACCAGTGGGCACAAGACACTGGGAGGTGGGGTGAGGGCATGTGCCAGGGGTAGGGGAGGTCAGGGGAAGGTCAATGGGGGGGGGTGAGAATAGGAGACATATTTACTACTATCTGTAATACTTTAAATAATGAAAAAAAATTAAAATAAAAAGCTACATCCAAAAAACAAACAAACAAAAAAGAACATTGGATCCTAAAAAAATCCCAGCTGGCTTATTGATGAAAATCAACAAGCTGATCCTATAATTTATATGGAAATACAAGAAACCCATAATAGACAAAGCAATATTGAAAAAAGATGAACCAAATTAGAGAACTCACACCTTCTAATTTCAAGGCTTAATCCAAAGGTACAGAAATTGTATTGTGTGTATTGACAGGACAGACAGATAAATCAATGAAACAGAACTCAGGATCCAGAAATAAGTCCTTACACTGATTTTTTACAAGAGTTCTAAAACAATTCAAGAGGGGAAAGAATAATCTTTTCAACAAATGGTACTGGACAACTGGATATCCACATGTAAAAGAATGATGTTGGACCCTTTCCTCACACCAGATAAAATATGAACTCAATGTGGTTCTGAATATAAGTACTAAAACTGTAACACTACTTAAAAATTAGGGGTTACTTTGGGTTAGGCAAAGCCTTGGATATGACACCAAAAGTACAAATGGCAAAAATAAAAATAGGAAGTTTCTTATGACATCAAAGAATACCATCAAGGAAGTGAAAAGGCAGCCTACAGAATGAGAAAAATTGCTCACAATTCAAATATCTAATAGGGACTTACTTATATCTAGAATATATAAAGAATTCTTACAACTAGAAAAAAATGAAAATATATAATTAAAAGTGAGCAACGAGTTTGAATAGTCATTTTTCCAAAGAAGAGAAATGATAAATGAGCATGTGAAAAGATGCTCAACATCTTTAGTCATCAGAGAAACTAAAACAAAACCACAATGCCATTCAACATATTTGAAGATGGCTAGAAGAAAAAAGACAAGCATTGGTGAGGATGTGGAGAAATTGCAACTCTCATACACAATATTGGCAAGAACATAAAATGATGCAGCTGCTCTGGGAGGCAGTCTGGCATTGAGTTACCAAAGGATCCGGCAATTTTACTCCTAGGGAGGTACCCAATAGAAATGAAGACATATATGTTCACACACAAAAAATTATTCATGAATCTTCAAAGCAGCATTATTCATAAGGCATCCTATCTAATAAAAGAGTAATATGCAAATTAGGCATCACTCTGTCACAAAGATGGCCACCCCCTGGCCACAAGATGGTGGCGCCCATAACCACATCCTACCTAATAAAAAGAGTAATATGCAAATTAGGCATCACTTCATCACAAAGATGGCCGTCCCCATGGCCACAAGATGGTGGCACCCATAGCCACATCCTCTCTAATCCTATCTAATAAAAGAGTAATATGCAAATTAGGCATCACTCCATCACAAAGAAAGCCACCTCCATAACCACAAGATGACGGCACCTATAGCCACAAGATGGTGGCACTCAGTCCAACTCAGCCCTGTCCCTGAAGTTGTCAGGCCTGTTAGCCAGTCAGGTGGCAGGGGAGGTAGGTGGCCCGAGAGGCAAAACAAGGGATCAGAGGGGGCTGGGGTTCCCCTGCCCAGGCCAGAGGCCTTCACCAGCGGCCTCAGGCATAGACAAGGGCAGAGCCAGTGATCAGAGGGGGCAGAGGCAGAGCTGGTGATCAGAGGGGGCAGGGGCTGAGCCAATGATATGAGGTATGAGGGTGCCTTACCCAGACATAAGGCCTGGGTCAGAAGCCTCAGGCCTGGACAGGGGCAAGGCTGGAGATCTCAGGAGCCTGAGCTCCGCACAACCAGTGATTGGAGGGGCAGGGGCAGAGCCTGCAATTGTAGGGGTCTGGGCAAGGGCAGAACCAGCAATGCAGGGGCCTGGGGGTCCCCTGCCCAGGCCTGCAGCCTTGGCCAGAGGCTGCAAGTGGGGCAAGGGCAGAGCTGGCGATGGCAGAGGGCAGGATCAGAGCCAGTGATCACAGAGGCCTAAGCTCTGTGAAGCTGGCTATCGGAGGGGCTTGCAGGTCTTCTGCCCAGGCCTGCAGCCTCAGGCAGAGACTGCACGCCTGGGCAGGGGCAGAGCCAGTGATCACAGGGGTTTGGGAGTTCCCTGCCCAGGCCTGCATCCTCAGCCAGAGGTTACAGGCCTGCACCTGGGATTGGAGGGGTAGGGGTGGAGCCAGTGATCGGAGTGAACTACAGAGAAAACACTGTTTCTTACTGCTCATTGGCTAAGCTCCCTGTATGCCACTGGTAATATTCTTAGTAACTTGGTTAATAAGAATCCAAAAAAAGCGATCTAGGGTTTTTCTACCACATTCCTGCAGGAAAAAAATGAAGGTCTACTGCTGGAGGGCTAAGAAATCTCATATCCTGCCCTAGCTACTTTGGCTCAGTGCATAATGCCCAGCATGCTGACTGCAGGGTCTGGGTTCAGTTCTGACCAAGGGTGTGTAACTAGGTGGCAGGCTCCTCCCTGGCCAGGGCCCAGGTCAGGGCATATGCAGGAGGCAACCAATCAAAGCGTTCCTCTCACTTTGATGTTTCTCTCTGTTTTTCCCTTCTCTTCCACATTCTCTTAAAATAAATGGAAACACATCCAAATTGGAAAAGAAGAAGTAAAACTCTCCTTATTCGCAGATGACATGATATTGTACATAAAAAACCCTAAGACTCCATCAAAAAATTATTAGACTTAATAAATGAATTCGGCAATGTGGCAGGATACAAAATTAATGCCAAAAAATCTATGGTATTTTTGTACACCAATAATGAATGTACAGAAAGAGAGACTAAAAAAACAATCCCATTTACCATCACACCAAAAAAACTAAGATACCTAGGAATAAATTTAACTAAAGAGGTAAAAGACCTCTACTCAGAAAACTATAGGACGTTGAAAAAAGAGATAGAGGAAGACATAAACAAATGGAAGAACATACCATGTTCATGGATTGGTAGAATCAATATCATTAAAATGTCAATACTACCCAAAGCAATCTATAAATTCAATGCAATCCCCATTAAAATACCAACGGCATATTTTACAGACCTAGAACGAACTCTCCAAAAATTCATCTGGAATAAAAAAAGACCCCGAATAGCTGCAGCGATCCTGAGAAAGAAG
>PVJC01001038.1:0-102922 GCA_004026665.1 Murina feae
CCACTCTGCTGCCCGCTGGTTTCCATGATTCACCCGCTGCTGTCTCCGAGGCTCCCGGCCGCCATCTTGCCTGGGCTAATTTGCATACAGCCACTCTGATTGGCTGGTGGGCGTGGCTTACCCTGTCTCGGAGAAACGGTTAATTTTACTATTTCGCTTTTATTAGTTTAGATTATTATTATTACTAGGGGCCTGGTGCACAAAATTTGTGCACTCTGGGGGGTTCTCTCAGCCTGGCCTGTGCCCTCTCGCAGTCTGGGACCCCTCGGGGGGTGTCTACCTGCTAGCGTGCCTGGCCAGTCTGGGTGAGGGGCTGATGACCGTTTGCAGGCTGCCCACCGTCTCTTCAGGGTTCGGGTCCCTACTGGGGTGCCTGGACAGCCTGGGTGAGGGGCTGAAGGCCGTTTTCAGGCTGCCCAAAGCTCCCATTGACCCAACGTCCCAGTGAGGCTGGTTGGAATCAGGTTTCTGGAGTTTATTTATCTTCTATAATTGAAACTTTGTTGCCTTGAGTGGAGGCCCAGCCGGTCTAGGCAGGCAGTTTGCTCCATCTCTGGTGCAACGGAAGCCTCCTATTTGCTCTAACTCCATGGCTGCCAGCCGCCATCTTGGCTGGGTTAATTTGCATATAGCCACTCTGATTGGCTGGTGGGCATGGCTTGGCTGGCAGGCGTGGCTTAGGTGTCTCAGAGCGGTGGTTAATTTGCATATTACTCTTTTATTAGATTAGATGATGATGATGATTATTGGTGGGCCCAGAGGAAGATGTCTCTAGAATTCTGGGCAAAGTCACATAGGAAGTTCGCTATATTTATACCATTTACCCTCTTTGTCTCCCAAATATGGGGTTTTCCAGCCCCCTTTGCAAGTTCTTAAAGGGCCCCATGTGCCTTTGAGACCTCAATCAGCTTGGCCTGGCGCCAGCACGATAAGTTCCTCTGGGGAAGGGTTATGGCCTCTCTGGAATGGGTGTTGTCTTATTTTCCTTATTATTTAAGCCAGCATCACAGAAGCCAGAAATTTAGCAGGCTTACAATGTCAGACAGCGGCTTTATATGAGACGGATGTTTCAGTCCTGATCATTTTCTCCGCCTTCTTCCTGCGTGCAGCTTGGTGCGGCCTCATCTTCAGCTTGGCCTTCTGCACCTACTGCGCCTCCTTTTCTTCACCACCTTCATGGGGGTGGGGGGGAGGTGCTGGCTGAGTCCAACCACCTGCATCTTCTTCCACCGAGGCTTTGGCCGCAGCCCGGCGCGCTGCTGTCCTCCGCGTGGGCGCCCGGCAGCGTTCCTGCCCCGGAGCCATAACCGCGGTTCCGGCGCCAGGGAGGGCGAGGCCGCCGCCGCCCACCTTCCTCCCGGCCACCGACGGGGTCAGGCCGGGCCTTCTGCCTTGGCTCCTTCCGGGACGGCTGCTGAGTCCGGGCGCCTCCTTTGCGAGGAAACCTTGGGAGGATGCCTTCATATGCCACGTAGTGTTTCCTGCTAGAAACGGGCGTGTTTTTAGTGTCTGGCAGGGAAAGCGAGGCCAGAGGGGCACAGCTCTGCAAGGAGGGGCGGGTCGGGGCGCCCCTGCGGCAGGGAGTGCGGGAAGGTGGACCTGACCCAGAAGCCGGGCAGGTGGCCGGGACGGACGACTGTGTGGTGTCCGCGCGGCTCCGACCTGAACACGGTCCTGGCCCCCAAAGGAAGCAAGTGCTGGGCGCACCTGGGACCAGCAAAGGGATCCCGCACGGAAGACCCGGGATCCGCCAGGAAGGAAGAGAACGGCCACACCAGCGGGGCGGGCGGGAGGGCTGCAGCTGAGCGCCAGGAGGGAGGGAGCCCCCGAGATGCCGTGGACCCGGCAGCCCCGCGGCAGGAAGCCGTCGGGCACGTACTGCACCGCCCAGTGCCCGCGCCGCAGGGGCCTGTGTGAGCTGCGCCCTTTGCTTTACGCTGCTCATGCGCTTCCAGCCCCACTTGACCCGGAGTCCCCTCCAGACATGGTTTGTCTGCCTGCCCCAAGGCAGCAGGGTGGGCGTTGCTGGCTCTTTCCTTGTTTTAAATTGCGGCGCTTTTATGGGACTGGCCGCGCGGCAGGCTTGTTCACACCCCAAACACGTGAGGAATGCACTGCGCTGTGGTGTTAGGTGGCTGCGAGGTCACTGGGCAGCAGGAACCTGTCAGCTCCGCTACAGTCTCATGGGACCATCGTCACATACGTGGCCCGTCATTAAAGGCTGTCATGTGTGGCGTATGGCTGTATTGACTGGATTCTCTAAGGCGAAAGGCAGAAGTAACTACATAAATCCTGCAATCCAGCCAGTAAGTGTGTTTCTCACGGGAGTGTGCCTGAGCAGTTCTGACCCAATACTTCTACTACCCCTTATCCGCGGAGGGAATGTTCCAAGACCCCCCTTGGAAGCCTGAAGCCACAGGGAGTATTGAACGCTATGTATGCCGTGTCTTTCCTCCACGCACACACCTTTTCACCCGAAGAGGCACTTTATGGCTTCTCTTTGGCACATTCTAATCGCCATGGATGCTGGGCAGCATGGTGCCACATCATGCTCCTCAGAACAGCATGCAGTTTAAAACTTATGAACTGTTTATTTCTGGAATTTTCCATTTAATATTTAGGACCGAGGTTGACCATGGGTAACTGAAACCATAGAAAGCTAAACTGCGAATACGGTGGGGTACGCCTGTATATACTAGAATTAAATGCATAAGTAGATACAATGTAGATTATAATTATTGGAGAAAGAAATCACAAATAATGAGGAACACTAAAATAAATCCAGTGGTGTCGGATTGGAATCTGAGGTATCAATACATACTCATGGTTTTTAATTATAAATACCGATAGATACAAGTATATATATGAAAGGGTTAGTGTATATATAATTTCCTGCTGGAAGTTCCCAGGAGCCATGATATCCCAGTAGCAATGAGCATACCTCTCACCCAAATCTTGATCGCTAATACATTCTCTAATAAAAGGAGTCAGAGCTCCAAGGAGAAGTAGTTGACTATAGGGCTGGAGTGAGGAAAATACAGGATTAGCCTGGAACATCCTTGTAGTGCCAGAAAGTAAGGCAATGCTACAACAGGTTAGATAGGTAGACCGATGGATAGACAGACAGACAGCAAAGATGTGGGGTTATTGAAAGAACATCAGAGCCAAACGGAAGGAGTTTCTAATGGCTCAAGCTGGATTGATTTGAGTCACAAAATAAATAATGATAGTATTGGATTTTAACCTATAGGATAAGATAAATATTCTATTCATGAATCCATACTGATATGAGTAACTAATGGATTAAATGAATGTGGAGAAGGGGCAACTTTTACTGCAGAATTCTAATTAATTAATTAATTAATTAATTAATGTAGAAGAAATGGGAAATAGTCCATCACCACTAGGCAAACACCACAAAAATAATCATTGCACATAAGATCCACCAATGGCCGGCAGCATAGCTCAGTGGTTGAGCCCCGGGAACCTTCCCTCTTGAACTGCATTACCCAGGCTCCCTCAGCCTCAGCCCCAGCTGATTCGGCTAATGGGGAAATAGCAGTAGGAGGCTGGAGAGGGAGAGGAGAGGGATGCACAGCCTGCTCCCTCCTTGCTGGACAGGGTGTGACGGTAGCTGTGCTCTCTGCCAGTGGCTGCAGTTCCTGTCCTGTGACCCTCTCCTGCAGGCACTGCTCACCTTAGGACCTGTGCAGCCCCTCCCCTGCCCGTCCAGGTCCAGGGAGGTGATGACTCCCACCACTTTCTGGCACCTCTCCATCCCACATCCCTCCCTAAGTCTGTCCACCTGTGTGAGCAATCCCTCTCCTCAAGTGCACCTTTGATGCGCCTCTGATTTTCACCAGGAACCTGACTGACATCCATGCTGGGGAACTTCTTCTTTGGTGACAGACACACCAAGTGTCCCGGGTCTGGGCTTGGCTCCCCAGTGACTGGGAGGGGTTAGTGTCTGCAGGAGATGTGGGCTCGTACTATACTGTGAGCTCACATCCATGAAGCAGAAGTCGGAGAAGCGTAGGCAGGATGGACAATGAAACAGAACATCATGACATCTCCAGTTCGAATCATTCAAGAAATCGTCATGCTTTGGACATAAGACGACAGCCCTAAGTATTTAAGCACTTAAACAATCCTCCCCCCCAAATTGCTAATTGCTAAGATGACAAATTGCTATTTAAAAAATTGGCTCTCCTTGACTGGATGCAGGCAACTGGTCTTTTGCCAACGGGTTGTTGAGCAAATTCCACATGGAGAATTAGGTAGCTCCTGCCAACGCCTGATTCTCCCTGCCCCAGGGCTGGACTTGACCTTCTGACTCCGGACTGTGTTCCAGGGTTTCTCCACAGGAGCCCAGCGGGCCAGCGGGCCAGGCTCCTTCCAAGGTAGCGCAGTTCCCTCCTGAGTCATCCTCAACCTCCTCCAGACAGGTAATGTTTCTTTTTAATTTTATATTTCAATTACTCTACATTCAATTTTTTATTTTGTGTTAATTTTGTGTCTGGGAGGGTAATGTTATTCCTTGTGGGAGTTGCCAGGAATCTAGCCCTGGTCAGGAGGGTCTAGCACCGCACTCCACTCCCTGCTCCCCGAACACACCGTCCTGGTATGAGCACCACACTCCAGTCCCATCACACCATGGCCCTAGATCTCTGGGCAAGGCTGGGTCCAAACAAATCCCAAATGCCGACAGGGAGAAAGCAAGAATCCTCAAGGGGCAAGCTGCACAGAGTCCAGGCCTCGGTGCTCTGGCCCAGGTGCAAGCCCACTTGGCCTCAGCTTCAGCTGAGACCACAGACCTGTCCTGTGAGCCCAGCCCATGGCTCTCTGAGGGTTAAACTCAGACTCTTTCCAGTTAAAGAGCCGGGAGCAGGCAATGGTGTGTTGGAACTGGAGTGCGGTGGGTGCGTTAAGGGGAAGCTGGGACTGGAGTTAACGAGGAGCAGGCTCTCTGGGGAGAGGATGGATGTGGTGAGGGCAGCAGCGGCCTGCAGGCTGTAGTGGGGCGGGCTCTGGCTGGCATGGATTCAGTTCTGCTGATTGGCCCAGTCCTGACAAGGGCCCGTGGAGGGGCTGGTGAGCTCCTGAGGAGAGGGGCCTGGAGGGGAAGGGCACAAAGAAGAGCCTGTGGGTGGGGGACACAGACAACCTCAGCGCAGAGAGGGAAGGGGCTCTGATGGGTCTCTCAGCCCAATTCCCACCAGTCAGGTCCCGGAAGTCCCCCACCTGTGGCGGCATTGCCTACCCTGATCAGAACATTCTGGAATTTGGCTGTAATGAAGAGAGGACAGAGTAGTCAAGCCTGCTTGTGCTTCAGGGCCCTCACGCCACAGGGTCATCATATACACGGTGGGCAAAAGTCGGGTTACAGTTGTGAGTGCGAGGGTCTATTCTTGCATTATTATTTAATGCTGTATTATTTTCCACAGGAATAACTGGAACCCTACTTTTGCCCCAGCCTGCATATTTGTGAAACTCACAAGAGCAGCAGTGTTATGTTCTTTTTCTTAAGAAGATGTCATCCCAGTAAAACCAACCACTCCTGCCAATCGAGACGGCACCTGTGGCCCAGAGTCCCTGCCACTCACAGTCCCACTGCTGCCAGGGCTGGCCACAGCAGGGGGGGGGGGGGAAGAAGGGGGGTACCCAGGACAACCAGGAATGTGGGAGGGAGCACTGGGGACCCGGGCTGGGAAGGCCTGAGCTAGGCCAGCTCCGAGGGATGAGGGAACACCCATCGGGGATGCAACCTCAGAATCTCACCCCAGGCCTGCACTGAAGGATCTTCCCTCCATGACTCCTGCCCAGGGGTGGAGACCCCCAGCCCATGGCTTGCAGGCAGCCTCACACCCTCACCCTTTGGCCCGCCCACTGGTGGGTCAGGCTCACTGCCAAGTAGCCCCTCCCTGGCACAGCGGCACTGAGGGGGAGGAACAGGAGTTTACCAGGAGCTTGCACACATCATCCTAACAACTATTGGTGATGTGGCCAGGAAGGCATGCTGTCCCCATTTTATGGATGAGGAAACTGAGGCTCCGGTGGGGCTATTGACTAAGAGAAGGAGCACGTGTCATGGGCTTGAGGCATCGCTCCCGTCCTGAGTAACTGGGGAGGCAGCCTGGCCCCTAAGCCTGTGACTGACTCATGGGGGCTGGTGGAGCAGCTTCCTAGGGATTCTTGCCATGGACTGAAGCCCCTCAAGGGGGTGTGGCGCCCCCATTTACTCCTCTGGGACCTCCTGGGGGTATGGCTGCTCTCACAGGGCCTTCTGAGAGACCAGACCCCGAGGTGCAGGGAGGACTGCTTCCCGCAGCTGCTGGCTGCCTGGTGCTGGGCACTCAGGTCCCCGAGAGAGTGGGCCCACTGACCACTGGCAGGCCTGCCTTGATGTACCCTCCTCTGCTCAGAAGGCACCCCTGGATGCCTCCACCTGCCCCAGGGAGGCTGAGAGCCACGCCAAGGAGCTGAGCTCTTGGAATGGGAAGGCAGTGGCCTCCATTCTGCTTGTGTTTTTGGCCTAAGGGGCCACCCAGGTCCCCAGGCCCATGGAATCCCAAGCCCGTGGCTAGGCCACACGGAGACCCTGAGCAGCAGGCTGGATCCTCAGCTTATCTAGCTGGCCCCTGAGCAGGGCTGTGGAGAGCTGGAAGTGGGCAAGGGCAGGGCTGCTGCCCGTGTCTCTTTCTCCACAGGCACTTGGGCCTCTGCCGGGGAGGAGACATGAATCCCAGGCTGACCTTGTCTGACCTTGGCTCTGCTCCTTGTCCCTGACCTCACAGGGTCCTAGAATGAGGGCACGGGATTTCATGCTTCCAGAGGGGCAGTGCCACAGCCAGAGTATTAGGGTGGCCCCACCCAGCCTTTTCCTCCTGCCAACGCCTGCACTGACTCACGGCTGACCTCCTTGATGCCCAGGTGAGGGCTGGTGCCCTGAGTACAACCACTGCCAGAGGCAGCTATAAAAGCACACTAGCCCAAGCCTCAGCATCATCCTTGGTTGTCACGGGTCGCTGTGCCATGCTGGGAGGCCTGGGAAAGCTTGCTGCTGAGGGCTTGGCCCACCGCACTGAGAAGGCCACTGAGGAAGCTGGTAAGGACCTGGAGCTCAGGCTGGGGACTGGGGACCCACTTGCCTGGGCCTGTTCAAAGCTGATCCCCACAGTTTGAGGCCATGAGGAGCTCTGGGCAATCAGACCCATAAGGATAGGATGGGGAGAGGGTGCAGAAGCTGAGGAGGGCTGTTTGGGGTGGAGCCAGGATAGTCCCTGTGGCTGAGGGCAGGAGGGAGACCATCTCAGAGGAAGCCCCCGGTAGGGGTGGGGTTGGGGGTGGGGATGGAGGGTGAGCAGCTGGTAGCTTGGACACTTCCCTCTGGAAACTTGGGAGCCTTCCCAGCCCATCAGCCTAATTTGAATATCCTATACAGGCAAAGGGATAACATTAAAGCTGCAATGATTTCTCTATTAGGAAACCACATTGCCTGGCTGGCATGGCTCAATGGTTGAGCAACAACCTATGAACCAGGAGGTTGTGGTTCAATTCCCCATCAGGGCACAGGCCTGGGTTGTGGGCTTGACCCCCAGTGTGGGGCGTGTAGGAGGCAGCCGATCAATGATTCTCTCTCATCATTGATGTTCTAACTCTCTCTTTCTCCTGTCCTCTCTGAAATTAAAGAAATAATAATAACGAAGAAGAAGGAGAAGAAGAAACCACTAAGTCTGATTCTGTTCAGTCAGCCCTGGGTTTACACAAAGGACATTTTCAATGTTTTAAAAGTCCCGGGAGCCCTTTTTGCATGCAGACGTCGGCAGCTCTGCTGGGGATCTAGGTCCCACCAGCTGGCCTTTGAGTTTGCTGTTCTCTTTCTAAATGGCAGCAAATAGGACCCTATTTCATTGGTTAACTCTGTGCGGGTGTTGAGCGGCCTCTTTCTTCACCAACCCTCTGGGTTCCTATGACTCCCATTCACAGACAAGGAACCAGGTGGAGGGGCGTTGAAGATTAGGGCCAGTTCTTCTGACTCTAGTTCCTCTGGTCCCAGCAAGCTAGTACTCACACTCGGACCAACTCTGAGGTGGCAGACAGTCCCTTCCTACTGGAGGAAAGGCTTTGGGGAACTGGTTTTGCTGGAGGAGGCTCTGGACTTGGCATTGGCTGCAGTCTCCATCTGGTTTGAGGCAGGATAGCAGCACACCTGAGAGATGTGATAATCTGGGAAACAGGCTTAGCCTTGGCACCAGTTCCTAGCTGGCAGGAGGGCCTGCTCGTTGGCATTCCAGGTTGCACCAGGCTGAGGGGCATGGAGGGTTCTGTGCTCTTGTTTGCCTAACTCAGCTTCTCTCCCAGAAGCCAGACCCTCCCCCAACATCCTCCTCAAGAAGCAAGCCGAGGGTCCTTCCCTTGAGCCAGCTGGTTCTGGCTGGGGCAGCACCCAGAGCTGCATTCAGGGCACCCAGAGCTGCCTGAGCCCTACAGGGAGGAGGAACTGCCTAGCACAGGCTCTCACTCTGGGCTTGTCTTACCTTTTCAGTTCATGCCGTGGAGGGGGTAGTGAAGGAGGTGGTGGACCATGCCAAGGAGGCTGGAGAGAAAGGTACGGTGGGGGCTGGTAAGGAGGGGAGGAGGGAAGCGAGGGGCTGGGAACAGCCTGCTCTCTGACTAAGCAGGTCAAACCCTGACCCAGATGCTGCACCCTTTCGGATGGTATGCAATTATCACACCATCTGAGGCCACAGAGCCAACCTTACTAAGGCAGGACTCCAGCTTGACAGGCCTCTCTGTGAAACATTGAGAAGACTATGTCACAAAAGGCAGTGTGGCAGCTTGCTAGGACAAAGTATTCAAGACATAAAATTATACACTTATACAAATACCCTAGAGGCTTTGTGCATGAAATTCGTGCATGGGGAGGGGAGGTGCAGTCTGGCCTGCACCCTCTCCAGTCCAGAACCCCTCAAGTGATGTATGACTGCCTCTTATAATCCAGGACCTCTGGCTCCTAACCACTTGCCTGCCTGATCTCCCCTAACCCCTCTGCCTGCCTGCCTGATCACCCTTAACCAACCACCTCTGCCTGCCTGATTTCCCCTTACCCCTCTGCCTACTGCCTGATTGCCCCTAACTCTCCCCTACTGGCCCGATCGCCCTTACTGCTCCTCTGCTGGCCTGATTGCCCCTAACCGCCTCTGTCTTGCCCTGCACCCAGGACCCAGGATTCCCTCCTCTAACTGGCCGCAGGCACCCAGGACCCAGGTTGGCTTTGCCCAGGCCAGCCGCAGCTTCAGGGGACTGTGGGTGGGAAGCTTTGCTTAGGCCACAGGCGCAGGTGCCTGGGACTGTGGGTTGGGCGACTTGCCCTCTCCCAGGCCACAGGTGCAGCCGCTGGCACCTGGAGCTGTGGGGCATGCAGTTTGTCCCTCTCCTAGGCTGCAGCCTGGCTGGTCTCCATTCCTCTCTCGAAAGCTCATTTGTGCCTGGCTGGTCCCCATTCTTTTCTCCCCAGTGTTGAGTGTCTGAGCCATTATGGCATGATGGTGTGAGGATGTGATGACCATTTGCATATTAGCTCTTTATTATATAGGATATTTACATAAATGTTTGTATGTGTATGTGTACTGTTAGTATAACTATGTAATAAGTATAAGTACACCTCATTCCTTACAACAAAATAAATTCCAAGTGAATCAAGGACTTAAATATAAATACATGAAATTATTAAATTGTTAGAGGTGTGCATAGGAGATTTTAGTATAATCTCAGAGTGGGGAGGGTTGTTTTTTTTTAAACTATGACAGAAAACCCCACAACCATAGAGGAAATGTTAGCTAAATCTGACAATAATACTTCAAATTTTCCATAATAAAAAAAAGTATACTCTAAGCCCAAGAAAAACCACAAGCTGAGGGGAAATATCTGTAGTGGAAATGATAACAATGATAACCCAACGTAGAAATGGTCAGGAGATATAGCAGTAGTTCATAGGAAAAGGCATGTGAGTAGGCAGCCACCCTGAGAGCAGGTGCTTAGTCTCACTCACAACTGAAGTCAGAAATGCAAGCTGTTTAGGGGAAATAAAACAAAATTTCAGAAATGCCTCAGGAGCTCTGTTGCCCTCCACCCCGTTGGGGACCCTCCAGGGCACGGCCAGGAAGACAGCCACATCCACAGGCCACTGCAGGGGACACAGCCCAGCAAGTGGCTTGAATGTTTACTTTGCTCACCCAGACATTATTCCTCTTTCTTGCTGACAGCCATTGCTGAAGCCTTCAAGAAGGCCCAGGAGACAGGGGACAAAGTGGTAAAGGAAGTCACTGAGACTGTGACCCACACAGTCACAAATGCTGTCACCCATGCAGCGGAAGGCTTGGGTAAACTGGGACAGTGACCATGCCTGCGGATGCTTCCTGAATTTCAATAAAAAGCTGTGAAATGTGTACACTGTGCCCTGGACTTATTCCCGTATAGTGGAAGCACTGTGCTTTCCTGTCACCTGCTGTAAAACATTGACACCTGCTGGGGGTCAGATAGATCCCCTGTTCACCAGAAGTGGTGCTTCCACACTGTTACCATCTCAGCAGGGACCTCTTTCATGATTACTAGTGTCTGTGCTCCCTTTCTTTCCTTCTCTCTCTCTCTGTTTCCCCTCCCTTCCTCCCTCCCTCCCTCCCTCCCTCCCTCCCTCCCTCCTTCTTTCCTTCTTTCCTCCCTTCCTTCCTTCCTTCCTTCCTTCCTTCCTTCCTTCCTTCCTTCCTTCCTTCCTTCCTTCCTTCCTTTCTCACCTGAGGATATTTTTCCCATTAATTTTTCAGAGACAGTGGAAGGGAGAGGGAGCGACAGAAACACCAAACACATTGGTTAGTTGCCACCCCCATGCCCCCAACCAGGGGGCTAGGAGCCTGTAACTGAGGTATGTGCCCTTGACTGGGACCCTTCAGTCTGCAGGCTGACGCGCTATTCACTGAGCCAAACCAGCTAAGGCTGTGCTACATTTCTTAAAAGAGTATTTTCCCAGAAACTATATGTAGCTTTCAGACACCTCAGTGCTTCAGGACGCCCATGAGAGGACCATGATTCAGCTTACATATTCTTTGGGTTTTCCTTGAAATGTTCTTATAGGATTCAGGAAGATCACAGACCAACCTGATTGACAAACCAGTGGGACAGGTTCAGACAGCTTGAGGTGCTTCACATTCTAAAAGAGGCTTTGGAGAGGCTTGTCTGCTGGTCAGTCACAAAATCAGGCCAAGAAAGAATGAGGCTACATCTTATTGGCTGTTGAAGCCACTGTTGGACCTCACTTCTGACACTTGTGTTAGGCCTAATTGGTGGGCAAGAATACTTGGCTTTCTCTCCTTCCTGCCACAAGTGGGTCAGTACCATTAAGGTTGAACATATGTTTAAGTAGCATTTAGCTTAACATTGGATTTTTAAAAAAGAAACAAGGATGCTACATAGACATACTCCCTGGACCAAACTATAATTACACCTAAGGTAAATAAAAAAAAAATACCATCCTGAACAATCAAATGACGACTAGTTGGATAGAACCCTGATAACCAAGGACAGAAAGTGGACACTGCATAGAAACTGGTAGGAAGGGCAGAGGCAAAAAGAGCTGGCTAGGCTCCCACAGACAGCAGCTGAAGTTCTGGAGACATATCTCAGGTGTGGGGGGTTGCCACTGAGGACTCTGGGGTCTAATTCTCAAGCTGTGCCCCCCAGAAGAGACCACCAGAACTGACAAAGGTGCCCACATATTTTTCACATGACTACAAAAAATGGCATGGTTGCTGTCTGTCTGACTGCTGAAAATGCAGTCACCCTCTTAAAGAGCCAACACACACAATTCTGTGTGCAGCCACTTATCTTGTGCTCCAGCAGAGGGAGGGCAGAGCAAACTGGAGCTTTGTGAACAGAAGCCAAGGTTGGAGGCTCTGGGGTTAGACCTCAGAAGGCAGGCACCCTGGTTTCCTGTGCTGAGTGATTCTCTTACACTGAGGAGGACAACTTTGTTAGGTAGATCTTTGCTATCCAAGCACTTTTTGCCTGTGGGGAAGATAGTGTCCCCACCCTATTAGAAAACCTCTTGCCCCACCCTGTTGAGTTTCTGAGGCCCATTAAGAGATTGAGAATAGCAATTAGCCTCCTGGAAGAAGCAATTGCCCCACCCTATTGGAAAACTTCTCACCCCACCTGTGGACCATTGCCCGAGGCTAGTCATGACTAAATCCAATCAGTCTGCAGGCAGAGGTGAGTCTCTGGAGGCTTTGAGTCTTTGCCTGATCTAATTAGTCAGAAATATCATTTGACACTGTTCTGCACTAGATATTGGAGGCATGGCAGATCCACCTAATACAGGGAGCCAAAATGGAGAGATAAAAAACAAAACAAAACAAACAAACAAACAAAACAAATGAAAGAACAAGAAAATTCTCTAGACAAAGAGCTAAATGAAATAGAGATAAGAAGTTTATCAGACATAGAGCTCAGAATAATGATGGCAAAGATGCTCAACCACATGAGAAAAGATATAGTAACTATGAAGAATAACATAGCACTAATAAAGAACATAGTGGAAGGCATACACGGCAGATTAGGGCAAGCCAAGGATCAGATCAGTGAATTAGAAGACAGGGTAGAAAAATTCACTCAATCAGAGAATCAAAAAGAAAAAAAACAATTATAAAACAGGAGGAGAGCTTAAGGGAACTTTGGGACAACATGAAAATTAACAATATTCATGTAATAGGTGTGTTAGAAGGGGAAGAAAGTTTGCAAAGGATAGAGAATGTGTTTGAAGAAATAATGGCAGAAAACTTCTCCAATATGGTGAAAGAAAAGTCACACTGGTTAAGGAGGCACAGAGAGACCCAAGCAAGAAGAACACAAACAGGTCCATGTACACATACATCATAATTTAAATGCCAAAAATTAAAGACAAAGAGAGAATCTTTAAAGGCACCAGGAGAAAAGCAAACGTTTACATACAAAGGAGCTCCCATAAGGTTGTCAGCTGTTTTTCATCAGACACTCTATATGGAATGGCATGGAATATTCAAAGTAATGAAAAGCAAGGATCTGAAACCGAGCTTACTATATCCAGCTATCATGCAAAAATAAATGGTGAAATAAAGAGCTTCCCAGACAAAAAACAGCTAAAGGAGTTTATCACTACCAAACCAGCACTACAAGATATGCTAAAGGGACTAATGTAATGAAGAGAGAGAGGGAGAGAGAGAGAGAGAGAGAGAGAGAGAGAGAGAGAGGCCCAGGCATATAGAATTAGAATGGCAGTAAGTAAGTACTTATCCTGTATAATAAAAGGCTAATATGCAAATCAACTGAACAGTAAAACAACCAGTCTCTATGATGTGAACTGACTACCAGGGGGCAGATGCTCAATGCAGAAGCTGCCTCCTGATGATCAGTTCACTCCTACAGTGGGAGCCCTGCTCAGCCAGAAGCTGGGCTCACAGCTGGTAAGCACAGCAGCGGTAGTGGGACCCCCTCCCGCCTCCACGGCAGCACTAAGGATGTCCAACTTATGGCTTAGGCCCGCTCCCTCTGAGCCTGAGCCACCAGTTGGACATTCCTAGAGCACTCCCAGACTGTGAGAGGGTGCACCTGGGCTGAGGGGACCCCTTCCCCAGTGCATAATTTCATGCACCAGGCCTCTAGTCAATAATAATCTTAAATGTAAGTGGATTAAATGCTCCAATCAAAAGGCATAGGGTAGCTGCATGGATACAAAAACATGACCCAACTATATGCTATGTATAAGAGACCCACCTCAGAACAAAAGACTCACACTGGATAAGAGGGAAAGGATGGAAAAATATTTTCCATGTAAATGGAAAAAAAATTAAAAGATGGGTAGTAATACTCACATCTGACAAAATAGACTTCAAAATGAAGGCCATCACAAAAGACAACAAAGGCCTCTACATAATACTAAATAGATTGATCCATCAGGAGGATATAACCCTGGTAAACACATATGGGCCCACTATAGGAGCACCTAAATATATAAAAAAAAACTTGTAGAGGAAGTTAAGAGAGCGATCAACAAGTCATGGTAGGGAACTTTAGCACCCTGCTGACTTCAATGGACAGATCTTCCAGACAAAAACTTAACAAGGAAACAGTGACTGTAAATGATACACTGGATCAGATGGATTTAATGAACATTTATAGAACATTTCACCCCAAAGCTGTAAATATAATTCTTCTCAAGTGCACATGAGTCATTCACAAAGATAGACCATGTGTTAGGACACAAAACAAGTCTCTACAAGTTTAAGAAGATTGAAATCATATCAACCATCTTCTCAGATCACAATGGAATAAAATTAGAAATCAACTACAGTAAAAGCACTCAAAAACATTCAAACATATGAAGGCTACACATGTTATTAAGTAACTAGAGGCCCAGTGCACAAATTCAGACATGGGTGGAGTCCCTTGGCTTGGCTGACAATCAAGGTCTATTGGGAGAGGGGGAGGGTGGCAAGGAGAAGGGGTTATGGGAGGTTGGCTAGCTGGCTCCCCCATTTGGGACTGATGGGGAGCCCGCTGGCTGGAGGTAGGGGCCACAGGATGTTGGCTGGCTGATGGGAGGGGCCATGGGAGGCAGACTGACTAGCCAGGGGAAGTGGCTGTGGAGGTTGGCTGTGGGAGCACACTGACAACCAGGGAATAGCTCCAGCTTTGAGTGTCTGGCCCCTGGTGGTCAGTGTGCATCATAGCGACTGGTTGACTGGTTGTTCTGGTTGTTCCGGTCATTCAGTTGTAATGGTCACTTAGGCTTTTATATATATAAATGAATGGGTTACCAATGAGATCAAGAAAGAAATAAAAAACCTCTTCAAAGCAAATGAAAACGAACACACAACAACCCAGAATCATTGGGACACAGCTAAAGCAGTCTTAAGAGAAAAGTTCATAGCACTAGAGGCCTACCTAAAAAAACACACACACACCAAAAAAAAAAAAAAAAAAAAAAAAAAAAAAAAAAAAAACCAAGAAAAAAATAAACTATTTATCTTCACAACTTAAATAATTAGAAAGAGAACAACAAGAAAAACTCAGAGCAAGCAGAAGGAAGGAAATAATAGAGATTAGAGCAGAAATAAATGACATAGAGACTAAGAAAAAATATATAAAACAATGAAACCAAGAGCTAGTTCTTCGAAAAGATAAACATGATTGATGAAACATTAGCCAGACTCATCAAAAAACAAAGAGAGAGGACCCAAATAAATAAAATCAGTAACAAAAGTGGTAAAGTAACAACTGACACCTCAGAAATACAAAGGATTGTAAGAAAATGTTATGAACAACTATATGCCAACAACCTGGACAAGGTAGGTGAAATGGACAAATTCCTAGAAAAATACAATCTCCCAAAACTGAATCAGCAGGAATCAGAAAACCTGAATAGGCCAATAACAACCAATGAAATAAAAACAGTAATTAAAAAACTCCTGCCAAACTAAAGCCCTGGTCTGGATGGCTTCTCAGGGGAGTTTTACCAAACATTGAAAGAAGAACTAACACCTATACTACTCAAAATATTCCAAAAAATCCAAGAGGAAGGAACACTTCCAAGCTCTTTAAAAAAATACATTTTTTATTAATATCAGAGAGGAAGGAAGAGGGAGAGGGAGATAAAAAACATCAATGATGAGAGAGAATCACTGATTGGCTGCCTCCTGCACATCCCACACTGGGGTCTGAGCCTGCAACCAAGGCATGTGCTCTGACTGGGAATTAAACTATGACCTTCTGGTTCATAGGTCCAGGCTCAACCACTGAGCCATGATAGCGGGGCCCAAGCTTTTTTTTTTTTTTTTTTTTTTTTTAATGTGGCCAGCATTATCCTAAAATGAGATAAAGAAGCAACAAAAAAAAAAACTTACAGGCCAATACTCCTGATGAGCATAGATGCTAAAATCCTCAACAAAGTATTAGCAAATCATACTCAGCATATATATACTAGTGGCCTGGTTCATGAAATTGTGCACATTGAAGGGAAATTAATTAGAAGAAATATTTTAATATCGCTATTCACCCTTTCTCTATAATAGAAGTGTCAACCAAATTCACAAACAACAATGACAGATAAAAACACATACATGTGATTGGCACTAGGGAGAGCTTTATATATATATGTAGACAAACTTGCTAAATTAGACCTGCTTTCTGATTTAGCTAAACTTTGTACAGCCCAGTGAAGCACCCCAACTTCTCTTTCAGGTAATTGTCAGCAACATAGCAGTAAATATCAACACGAAACAGATTATTATTGTAGATCACGCAGGGAGAACAAAGGGTAAAATACTTAACTGCAGCAGTGTTTGACTATATTTTGTGCAGTGACAAAACCTAAAGTCATTTTCAGGGTCCACCATTTCTTACTTCTTTTCAGTTGGGTCAAGTTTCTAAGCTTCCTAAATCTCCGTTTTCCAGCTAATGAAAAGAAAATAGGATTCTATTGAGTCTCCTATCTACCTACTCCAGGACTTCTGTGAGGATCAAATGAGCTGAGGCACAGGAAAATGCTTCACAGACATTTAGTTAAAGTGTAAAATGTTAGCATCTGCTATAAAGCAAATCATGTTCCTGGCTGAAGAAACTCTAAGTAGGCTAGTCACTAGAGAGAGGAAGCCAGGTGTTACTATGTGACATTGTTACTCAGTACGCACAGTGACTGTTTCCAGGCTGGGCTGGGCTGTGGGCTGCATTTTGGGCGACAAGATCTTGGCAGTGTTGGCTGCTAGTTGGTGGGCTGTTGCTCCAGGGTGCTGGCGGGGCCTGTGTCTCACTTGACGGAAGCCCCCTGTTGGTCAGTGCCCACCATAGCAACAGGTGGGACGGTTGGACACTTAGCATATTAGCCTTTTATATATATACTACAGACCCAAGGGGATCGGGCCTAAGCTGGCAGTCAGACATCACTCTGGCAGCCCAGGAGCCCTCGGGGGATGTCCATTTGCCAGCAGGGAGCAAGCCTAAGCTGCAGTTGGACATCCTTAGCACTGCTGAGGAGGCGGGAGAGGCTCCCATCACCACCACCACCACTGTGCTGGCAGCCATCAGCCTGGCTTGTGGTTGAGCAGAGCTCCCCCTGTGGGAGTGCACTGACCACCAGGGGCAGGTGCTGCATTGAGCATCTGCAGGCTGAGGCATTATGCACTGAGCCAAACCGACTAGGGCAGGATATGACATTTCTTAGCCCTCCAGCAGTGCACCTTCATTTTTTTTTTCTCTAGGAGTGTGGTGGAAAAACACTAGATCACCTTTTTGGATGCTTATTACCCAAGTTACTAAGAATATTACCAGTGGCATACAGGGAGCTTAGCCAATGAGTGTTAAGAAAAGGTGTTTCCTCTGTACTTTACTCCCATCACCGGCTCCACCCCTGCCCATCCAATTCTAGCTCCACCCCTACCCAAGCCTGTAGCCTCTGACCTAGAATGCAGACTTGGGCAGAAGACCCCCCAAGCCCCATGATCGCTGGCTCTGCCCCTTCCTAGGTTCCTGTGATTGATGGCTCTGCCCCTTGGCCCTTCCTGCCTCCCCCACCACCTGCCTGGCTAACAGGCCTGGCTACTTCAGTTGTGGGGCTGAGGTGGACTGGGGCTGTCATCTTAGTTGAGTTAATTTGCATATTTGCTCCTGATTGGTTGGTGGGCGTGGCTTGTGGGTATAACGGAGCAAGGGTCAATTTGCATATTACTCTTTTGTTAGATTAGATTAGAAGGAAAGGTGTTTTTACAAACAAGTTTGTTGCTCCCTATATTTCTGGCTTTCTTTTAGAATCAGATTCACAAGTTTCTGAAGCTCAGGAACCGAATGTCCTGCCTTGGAGCACTGCCACTGTGCAGCTCAATCTGTGCCTTGTATTTTAGTGTGGTTTCTGATGACTTTTGAAATCCCCCAATCCAAACCCACTCTCAGCAGGATGAGGGCATTGTCTGTGGCTGTGTCACCTGAACCACCTCTTTGGATGGCAGTTCCTCTTTCCAGACTTTACTGTTCAGGTGCATGCACAGGCTGAAGTGGGAACACAGATTTCTCATTGCATGTTTGTAACAGCACGATATTGGAAACACCCTAAAATGCTAACCTTAATCACTTAGATGACAAGTGTCGCTCTGCTTATTAAGTTTGAGATACAATATAGAGATGACACCTATGACATCTAGTGTATTATAGTGTCTTAGCTTGAAAAACGAGACAAGTGTCCAGCTGGTTACCAGTAGGGACTACTTATGTATTAAATGGAATACATCATGGCTATTTTAAAAAAGGAGGAAATGTACATATGTCATATGGGCAGATGTAAAATGATAAGATGCAAAATATATATGTAGAATAAGTTCTTTTTTTACAAAGCAAAGCCAACACATCCTATTTAATAAAACCCTAATACGCAAATCCACCAAATAGCTAAATGACCGGTCCCTGTAACATGCACTGACCACCAGGGGGCAGATGTTCAACACGGGGCTGCCTCCTGATGGTCAGTGCGATCCCACAGGGGGAACACTGTTCAGCCAGAAGCCGAGCTCACGGCTAGTGAGTGCAGCGGTGGTGGCGGGAGCCTCTCCTGCCTCTGCCTCTGTGGTAGTGCAAAAGACCCCGTGGGGAGCAGGCCTAAGCCAGCAGTTGGACATCCCCCGAGGGGTCTGGGACTGTGAGAGGGCGCAGGCCGGGCTGAGGGATCCCTCTAGTAATTGTACAAAAAATAGAAAAAGACAAGTAGTATATATATATATAGCAAACATAATTACAGTGCCCATGTCTGGGTTTCTGTGAAAATATGAGGAGTCTTCATTTTCTACATTACATGTTTCCGTGATGCTTGAATTTAAGAGAAAACCAAAACCAATACATTATAAATCATGGTCATGGAGGGTACCTACTAGTTTATTCAAGGTTGTTTCCTATTTGTTACCACTGGCAACAAAGTAAGTAAAAAAACGGAACTGACTGGAGAGGTTGTTCAACTTGCAAGGCAAGTTGTACATGAATTAGTCCCATGAAATAGGACTACATACCATGATGAATTAGATTAAGAAACAAACGAACAAACAGAAAAGGGTCCTTCCCCGTAGAGTTGGAGAGGCACTGTGCTGCCCAGGTTCCCTTGCAGTGTGCTGTTCTGGAACAGCCACTTCCCGCTCTCCTTTTCCCTGTGTGAGTTGTGCAATGAGGGACATGCTGTCCAGCTAAGACAAACTCTAGATGTGCCATAAAAAGCAACAGAAAGGGATACCAGAGAACACGGTGGAGCAAGGACCTCCCAAAATTCTCTCCTCCATAAAAGTAATGAGAAAACTGGTAAAAATATAGTCAGAATGAACTTTTTTCAGAACTCTGGAATTAATTTCCAAAGTCTCATGGCAATCAATAGAGCATTTAAATAAAACAGATTAAAAACAAACAAACAAAATCTTATAAAGAACAGCAAGGTTTGGGATGTTTTTAACTTGCTGATTCTGTTCTCATCTGCCCCTGAACCCCCTCCCCTAGCTCCACTGTAGCCTTGAAAACCAACAGCCTGGCAGGTACTGGAAAGAGAACTTTGGAGTTCCTGCAAAGCCTCATTCTCTGAGAACTGTCATTGTTGAACTTGACTGGTGGCTCCTAGGAAGGTCCCACTGCCAGGCTGTCTACATAGTCTTGACCGGGAGCTCACCTAATGCAGAAAACCTTTCCCCTGGGCTGTCAGTTATGAAACACCGAGAGGCAATTTTTAAGTTGGTGGCTGCATGAGGTGGTGGATAACAGTTTGCACAAAAATAGGCTAATCAAAAGCTGAAAAGAGCCCTAACTGGTTTGGCTCAGTGGATAGAGCCTCGGCCTGCGGACTGAAAGGTCCCAGGTTCAATGCTGGTCAAGGGCACGTACCTGGGTTGCGGGCACATCCCCATGGGAGGTGTGCAGGAGGCCGCTGATTGATGTTTCTCTCTCATCGATGTTTCTAACTCTCTATCCTTCTCCTTTCCTCTCTGTAAAAAAAAATCAATAAAATATATAATTTTTAAAAAGCTGAAAAGACAAAGCTTGTGAATAACATAACCATAGTCTTTGAAAATTCCAACCTATTCCTGGGAATCTAAAAGAGCATGCATATGTGTAGATGGCACGTGTTCAGTGGACACCTGAGAAGGTTCAAAACACTCCCCTCTAACTAACCGTGAGGCTCTGTGCAGACAGGAAGTGAAAACAGGAAAACATGGTACCTGCCTGACTGAGCGTTGAAAGGGAGACCCAACATGCGCACAGGGTCCCTTGGCACAGATGGGAGACTTACTGGGTCTAGATAGACTGGAACCATTGTTCTTGAACCTAATTCATTCCAGAAGGCTGTTGGAGAAACTTTTTCCCATTAGAAACCACGCAGATTGAATTAAGCCTTTCCAGACCCCTATATGACTCCCTATTTCAACCTTCTTATACACAGTGCGTGTCTAATGTACTGTTTAATCTGTAAACAAACACTCCTAGCCTTAAAGGGGTCACTTCCAGCTCTGGTTCCAGGAGTGTCTCTCTGGAGGTCAGCATGCAGCATCTTCGCTTTTTCACATTTCATTTCTTCAAAATGCTGTCACCAGCTAACTGCTTTTCATTTGTCCAAATTAACAGCAGTTTTTCTATCTCTTCACTCGCCTGTGATTATAGTTTTGTAGGCACTGTCACACCCTTAGCAACATCAGCACACTTGGTGGCCTCTTTATGTTTTAAAATTGTGCTAATCATCCATTTCACCAGCAACAAAAGCAAACAAACAAGCAACAACATCATGGAAATACTCACAACACAATTTCCTGAGATGTTAAGAACATGAGGTTTAAATGACTCACATTCCTTTGTTTGTGGCCTGAGAGATACTTTTTTCCCCTTCATTTTATAAATTTACTAGAGGCCTGATGGATAAAAAATTGTGCACTTTGGGCGGGGAGTGGGGAGGAAGAGTCTCTCAGCTCAGCTTGTACCCTCTCACAGTCTGGGACCCCTCAGGGAATGTCCACCTGCCAGCTTAGGCCTGCTCCCGGGCCTAATGTGGCAGTCAGACATTCCTCTGGCAGCCTGGGAGCCCTTGGGGGATGTCCGACTGATGGCTTAAGCCACAGTTGGACATCCTTAGTGCTGGCAAGGAGGCAGGAGCAGTTGTCAGCCTGGCTTGTGGCTGAATGGAGCTCCCCCCACGGGAGCTCACTGACCACCAGGGGGCAGCTCCTGTGTTGAGCGTCTGCCCCCTAGTGATCAGTACATGTCACAGCAACTGGTCATCCTGGTTATTCCATCATTAGGTCAATTTTCATATTACCCGTTTATTATATAGGACTAGAGGCCTGGTGCATGAAATTTTTGCATGGGATGTGTGTGTCCCTCAGCCCAGCCTGCACTCTCTCCAATCTTGGATGCCTCAAGGGGATGTCCGACTGCCCCTTTAGGCCCAATCCCAGTGGGCAGTTGGACATCCCTAAATGGGCAGTTTAATATCCCCCTCACAATCCAAGACTGCTGGCTCCCAACTGCTCACCTGCCTGCCTTATTGCCCCCTAACCACTCACTTGCCATCCTGATCGATGTCTAACTGCTCCCCTGCTGGCTGGATTGCCCCTAACTGCCCTCCCCTGACAGCCTGGTCATCCCTAACTGCCCCCCCCCCACTGGCCTGGTCACCCCTAATTGCCCTCCCCTGCTGGCCTGGTCACCCTAACTGTCCTCCCTTGCAGGCCTGGTCACCCCTAACTGCCCTCCCCTGCTGGCCCAGTCACCCCTAACTGCCTTCGCCTACAGGCCTGGTCACCCCAAACTGTCCTCCCCATCAGGCCCAGTCTTAACTTCCCTCCCTTACCAGCCTGGTCCCCCCAAACTGCCCTCCCCTGCAGGCCTGGTCCTCCCCAACTCCCTTCCCCTGCAGGCCTGTTCCCCCCAACTCCCCTCCCCTTCAGGCTTGGTCCCCCCAACTGCCCTCCCCTGCCAGCCATCTTTGACCACATGGGGCAGCCATCTTGTGTGTTGGAGTGACGGTCAATTTGCATATTACTCTTTTATTAGATAAGATTGTTTTTTTCAGATACCTGGCTCTTTTTTTTTTTTTTTAAATTCTTATTGCTGAAAGTATTACGTATGTCTCCTTTCTCCCCATTGACCTCTCCCAGCCTGCCAGGTTCCTCCAGAAAGACACTTTTTGCCATGCTGATATATTAGCTTGAAAGGATCGTCAGGTCAGAACTGAAGATTCATTCAAAAACAGACATTTTTTTCTGTGAACAATTTGGTCAAGAACTGAACTGTTCAAGATGGGAGGTGTTTGACAATCGAGATTTGACTGTACTTAAATATCTGTCCAATCATTAGCTGATGAGTAAGCAAATGGTGTAGAACTTCAGTGGCCACACACACTCACACAAAAACAGACTATAGACTTAGTTCAGAAAGGTCACTAAACAAATAGCAGCAACAATAAATCTGAGGGGAGGGTATCTGATTTCCAGAGTTGCCACATTATATTATTTAACGGTAGAGGCCCGATGCACGAAATTCACGCAAGGGGCTCAGCCCCTGCTGCTGCAGTGGCTGGGGGCCTCCACCACTTTTGCTACCTATGCCTTGGCCCCTGCTGCCATGGCTTTGTCAGGAAGGATGTCCTGAAGGACGTCCAGTCTAATTAGGGTTATACGCTTTTATTATTATACAGATAATCTTCGGGTTACATTGGACTCGATGTACATCGTTTCATGGTTATGTCGCCATCTCCCATCTACTCTAATAAAAGAGTAATATGGAAATTAACCATCACTCCAAGACACCCAAGCCACGCCCACCAGCCAAGCCACGCCCCCAACCAATCAGAGAGGCTGTATGCAAATTAACCCAGCCAAGATGGAGGCCAGCAGCCACGGAGCTGGAGCAGACAGGATGCTTCCATTACAAGTGCCTGCCTAGGCTGGCCGGGCCTCTGTTCAAAGCAACATAGTTTCAATTATAGAAGCCACGGAACTGAAGCAAACAGGAGGCTTCCGACCTGACTAGGCCTCCGCTCAAAGTAACAAAGTTTCAATCATAGAAGATAAATAAACCCTAGAAACCTGATTCCACCCAGCTTTGCTGGGATGTTGGGTCAATGGGAGCTGAGGGCAGCTCAGGCCCTCACCCAGGCTTGACAGGCACCCCAGTAGGGACCCGAACTCTGAATGGGCTGTGGGCAGTCTGAAAACGGCCCTCAGCCCCTCACCCAGGTTGGCCACACCCTCATGGGGTGAGGGTTCCTACTGGGGGGCTTGGCCAGCCTGCAAACAGCCATCAGCCCCTCACCCAGGCTGGCCAGGCATGCCAGCAGGTTGACATCCCCTGAGGGGTCCCAGACTGTGAGAGGGCTCAGGCTGGGCTGAGACACCCTTCCGAGTGCACAAATTTTTGTGCACCGGGCCTTTAGTTTATTTATAAATTTAAAAAAAGTTCCGTCATTTTAGTGTATGTACATATGTGCTTTACATTATTTTTTTAAAAATATATATTATTGATTTTTTTACAGAGAAGGAAGGAGAGGGATAGAGAGTTAGAAACATTGATGAGAGAGAAACATCCATCAGCTGCCTCCTGCACACCCCCTACTCGGGATGTGTCCACAACCAAGGTACATACCCTTGATGGGAATTGAACCTGGGACCCTTCAGTCTGCAGACTGATGCTCTATCCACTGAGCCAAACCGGTTAGGGCTGCTTTATGTGTTTTATTATTTATTTACCACAAGTAAAGGTAAAAAATTGTTACCTTTAAAAATTTTTTTTTATTATTTCACTTCATTACTGCTGTGTATGTGCTCCATGTGAGTGATGTAGGTGCTTTCGTAGGTGTAGGAATGGATCTCTGACATAACCCGAGGACTTACTGTAGATGTCCTGTTTTCAGCAAAAAATGTCACAAGATATGCGAGGAAAGAAATTATCACTCACTTAAAGGAGGAGATGAAATTGAGGCTACAAAGGCCCAGAAATTGGACTAAGTAGGCAAAAAATTTAAATCCACTACAATGTGGGGGGCAAAGTAGGTTTACAGTTGTTTGTATGGAAAATAACACATGAATTAATAAATAATAATACAAGGATAAACTTTCACATATTCACAACTGTAAACCTACTTTTGCCCCACCCTGTTAGTTTTTTGTTGTTGCCAATTCTCACCCAAGGATACTTTTCATTGATTTTTTTTCTTTTTTTAGAGAGAGAGAGTGAAAGAGACAAAATGAATGAGTGAGAAAGAAACATCAATATGAGAGAAATACATCCATTGGTTGCTTCCCAAACACCTCTCTGACCATAGCAGGGGATCAAACCTGCAACCCAGGTCCATGCCCTTGACCAGAAATTGAGCCTGAGTCCCTTTGGTGCATGGGCGGATGCTCTAACCACTTAGCAACACTGGCCAGGGCACCCCACCCTGTATTTTTTTTAAATATATTTTTATTGATTTCAGAGAGAAAGGGAGAAGAAGAGAGGTAGAAACATCAATAAGAGAGAATCATTGATCAGCTGCTTCCTGCACGCCCCCTACTGGAGATCGAGCCCACAACCTGGGCAGGTGTCCTTGGCCAGAATCAAACCTGGGACCCTTCAGTCCACAGTCCTATGGTCTATTCACTGAGCCAAACAAGCTAGGGCCCCACCCTGTGTTTTAAGCATGTTCAAAGAGCTAAAGGAAAGTACATATAAAGAAATAAAGAGCCCTAGCTGGTTTGGCTCAGTGGATAGAGCGTCAGCCTGTGGACTGAAGGGTCCCAGGTTTGATTCTGGTCAAAGGCACATGCCTGGGTTGCTGGCTCAGTTCTCAGTAGGAGGTGTGCAGGAAGCAGGTTGATGATTCTCTCTCAGCATTGATGTTTCTCTCTCTCTTTCTTTCCTTTCCTCTCTAAAATCAATAAATATGTATTTAAAAAGAAAGGAAATATAATATCAAAACCAAATAGATAATACAAATAAGAAGTTATAATAAAGAACAGAACAGAAAATTTAGAGTTAAATGTACAAATGAAATAAGAATTTCATTAGAGGGGCTCAACATCAGATTTGAGTGGGCATATGAAAGAATTAGTGAACTTTCCCAGCCGGTGTGGCACAGTGGTTGAGTGTTGACTCATGAACCAGGAGGTGATGGTTCGATCCACAGTCAGGGCACGTACCTGGGTTGTGGGCTTGATCTGCAGCAGAGGGCTTACAGGAGGCAGCTGATGGATGATTCTCTGTCATCACTGATGTTTCTAACAGTCTCTCCCTCTCCCTTCCTCTGTCTGAAGTCAATAAAAACATATCTTAAAAGAATCAGTGAACTTGAAGATAAATCAAGTGAGATTATTCCACCTAAGAAATAGAAAGCAAAACATTAGGAAGAAAGAAAGAAGAAAGAAAGAAAGAAAGAAAGAAAGAAAGAAAGAAAGAAAGAAAGAAAGAAAGAAAGAAAGAAAGAAAGAAAGAAAGAAAAGAAAAGAAAGAAGGGGCGAAAGAAGGGAAGAAAGAAGGGAAGAAAGAAAGAACAGAGACTTAGAGAGTGGGACTGGCGGATCATGATTAAAAGTACTACCTTATGCATAATGGGAGTGCCAGAGGGAAAAAGAAAAGGGGCAGAAAGGTTATTTAAAGAAATAATGGCTGAAAACAAAAATTCTGATGACAATCTATACTTCCAAGAAGCTCAATGAATCCACATAGGTATATTCTAATCAAGCTTTTGAAAGATAGAGTCCTGAAACAGAAAGAGAAAAACAAATCATCACATGAAAGAAAGCCTCTGTAAGATTAATAGGTGATTTCTCATCAGATCTCACAGAGGCAGTGGACAGCGGGATGACTTTTCAAAGTGCTGGGAAAACAAAAGGCTGTCACCAAGAATTCTATATCCAACAACCAAGCCTCCTCGCCTCACGCAGATACAGTACACTTAACCCAGGGGACCACCTCTCCATGCTGCCCACTCCGCCGCCGTCACCAGTAAGACCAGCAGGACCCCGGCTGTGGTCTGCCCCACAGCTTCATGACCTACTCAGGGCCAAAAAGGCCCAAACATTCTCAGGTTCCTGCAACTCCCTGAGGACATTGTTCCATGCTAGCATCTCTACTGAAGGCTTTCCAGGAGAGAGTGCTTAGATCCAATTAATGGACTGGCTAAAATAAGAATTTTAAGTAAGAATTTTGAAATATAACATACATCCTCAAAGAAGCAAGGAGAATATTACATGAGCCAGAAAAAGAGTGATAAGGAGGTCGAAACTGGATGTTGTGAGTATGAAATACATAATAGTTAAAATCAAAAGGAAAGCTGAAGAACAGAGAGAATAGAATCCCCCTTCACTCATCTCACCAGATAAAATAGCTGTTCACATCTGTTTCCTCAGAACTGTTGGCCAACTTGTTATGCTCCCTCGATGGTTCCTGAGGTTTGATGTTAAGTTATTGGTTGTTGTTTTTGCCCATCATATATTTTTTTAATTTATTGATTTTAGGGAGAGAGAGGTAGAGATAGAGACAGACAGACAGACAGACAGACAGGCAGATAGATAGACTTGTTGCTCCACTTGTTTATCTATTGTTTTTTGTACGTTCTCTGACTGGAGATCAAACCTGCAACCTTGGCCTATTGGGATGATGTCCTAACTAACTGAGCCACCTGATTAGAGCCCATTATTTTTGAAGTGAAATTTATATAACATATAATAAATCATTGTAAAGTATACGATCCTGTGATAGTTAGTGTATTCGCAATGCTGTGCGACCATCAGAGCTCAATAGAAGCTTTGGGCTGCTATCCAGTCAGGGGTGGACCCTGGGACTGCTACTAAGGAGGAGCAGAAAGCTGTAGGCACAGATAGGTGGGCCAACATCTATTTACTACTTCTCAGTCCATCCCTTTGTTTACTCAGTGCTCTCAAAGGTACATGGGATTGCTTGTTTAGTTTCTCTTTCTGAGAATTCATTATTGGTGTATAAAAAAGCATAGATTTTGGCGTATTTAGGAGTATAAGTGTTAGTTCTTTTTTGGATGTTTGTTAAAACTACCCCATGAAGTCATCTGGACAGGGCTTTTGTTTGCTTGGAGTTAAAATTATTATTACTGTTTCTATTTCCTCAGTTGTTTTTGACCTATTCAGGTTTTCTGATTCTTCCTGATTCAGTTTTGGGACAAAGTATTTTTCTAGGAATTTGTCCAATTCATCCACATTGTCCAGCTTTTTGGCATAGCATTCATAGTACTTTCTTACAATCCTTTGTATTTCTATGGGGTCAGTCGTTATGGCTCCACTTTCATTCCTGATTTTATTTATTCGGCTCCTCTCTCTTTGTTTCTTGATAAGTCTGGCTAACGGTTCATCAATTTTGTTTATCTTTTCAAAGAAGCAGCTCTTGGATTCATTGATTTTATGTATTGTGTTTTTAGTCTCTATGTCATTTATTTCTGTCTTAATCTTTAATATTTTCTTTCTTCTAGGCTTTTCTTGTTCTTTTTCTTATTCTTTAAGTTGCAAGGTTAGTTTATTATTAATTTTTCTTGCTTTTTGAGGTAGGCCTCTAGTGCTATGAACTTTCCTCTAAGGACTGCTTTTGCGTGTCTCAGAGATCTCATTAGTATCCCATTCATTGTTTAATAACATGCTATTTAGCTTCCATATTTTGGGGTGTTTTTATTGTAATTGATTTCTAATTTTATTCCACTGTGATCTGAGAAGATGCTTGACATGATTTCAATCTTTTTGAACTTGTAGAGACTTGTTTTGTGTCTTAATATGTGGTCTATCTTTGTGAATGACCCATGGGCGCTTGAGAAGACTGTATATTCTGCTTTGTTGGGGATAAAATGTTCTATAAATGTCAATTAAATCCATATGATCCAGTGTATGCTTTAGAGTCACTCTTTCCTTGTCATTTTTTTTGTCTGAAAAATCTATTCAGTGAAATCAGCAGGGTATTAAAGTCTCCTACTATGACTGTACTGTTGTCTATCTCTCCCTTAAAGTCCTCTAGAAGTTTTTAGTATATTTAAGTGCTCCTGTATTGGGTGCATATATGTTTACCAAGGTTATATCCTCTTGTCGCATCCATCCCTTTAGTATTATGTAGCGACCTTTGTTGTCTCTTGTAATGGCCTTCATTTTAAAGTCTATTTTGTCAGATATGAGTATTGCTACCTCAGCTTTTTTTTTTTTCTTTTCCATTTGCATGTAAACATTTTTTTTCTATCCCTTCACTTTCATCCTGGGTGAGTCTTTTGTTCTGAGGTGGGTCTCTTATAGACAGCATATAGTGGAGTCAAGTTTTTGTACTCATTCAGCTACCCTATGTCTTATGATTAGAGCATTTAATCCATTTACATTTAAATGTATTATTGAGAAGTACTTATTTATTGCCATTTTAAATTCTGTATGCCTAGGTTTCTCTGTTTCTTCTTCTCATTACATTAGTCCCTTTAGCATTTCTTTCTTTTTTTTTTTTTTGTCTGGGAAGCTCCTTATTTCACCATCTATTTTGATTGATAGCCTTGTTGTATATAATAATCTTGCTTTCAGATCCTTGATTTCCATTACCTTGAGTACTTCATGCCATTCCCTTCTGACTTGTAGAGTTTTTGATGAGAAATCAAGTGTCAGCCTTATGGGAGCTCCTTTGTAGGTAACAGTTTGTTTTTCTCTTAGTGCTTTTAGAGATTCTCTCTTTGTCTTTAATTTTTGGCATTTTAATTGTGATATGTCTATGCATGGGCCTATTTGGGTTCTTCTTGCTTGGGACTCTCTGTGCCTCCTGAATTCATGTGACTTTTTCCTTCACCAGATTAGGAAAGTTTTCTGCCATTATTTCTTCAAACATGTTCTCTATCCCTTTCTCACTTTCTGCCTGTTCTGGCCCACCTATTATGAGAATATTATTATGTTTCATGTTGTCTCACAGCTCCCTTAAGCTGTCCTCCTGTTTCTCAATTATATTTTGGTTCTCTGATTGAGTGGTTTTTTTTTCTACCCTGTCTTGTAATTTACTGATCTGATCATCAGCTGTATGATTATCCCTTAATCTGCTGTATATTCCTTCCAATGTGTTCTTTATTTGTGCTGTCATTCTTTACTTCTTACTGTTTTTTTTCATAGATACTATCTCTTTAGTCATGCTGTTGACCATTTTTATCATCAGTATTCTAAACTCTATATCAGATAAATTTCTTATCTCCATATCATTTATCTCTTCTGGAGAATTCTCTTGTTCTTTCTTTCATTTGGGAGTTTTTTGTTTTAGTTTTTGTTGTTGTTATTTTTTTTTGCATCCTCATTTTGGCTGTCTGTTTGGTTTGTGACTATTTACTAAGTAGGCTGATATGCCTCTCAATCTCTAGTTCAGGACAGTGTCAAAAGCTATTTCTGACTAATTAGATCAGGCAAAGATCTAAAATCTAAATCAAAATCTCCAGAGACCCACCTCTGCCTGCAGACTGATTGGATTCAGTCTTGTGTAGCCCTCAGACAATTGTCTAAGGTGTGGCAAGAGTTTTTCCAACAGGGTGGGACAATTGCTTTTTCCTGGAGGCTAATTGTTATTCTGTCTCTTAATGGACCTCAGAAACTACACACTGTGGGGCCAGGTATTTTCCAATAGGGTGGGTCAACTGTCTTCCCCCCAGCAAAACTGCCTGGATAGCAAATATGTGCCTGAGAGAGATGACCTGCACAGCATGAGAGAATGACTCAGTATAGGAAACTGGGATGTCTGTCTTCTGAGCTCTAACCCCACAGCCCCCAACTTTGACTTCTGCTCACATAACTCCAGTTCACTTTGCCTGCCCTCTGCTGGAGCACAAAGTGAGTGACTACACATAGAATTTTGTGTGTTGACCCTATAATAGGGTGCCTGCCTTTCCAGCTGTCTTACAGGGTCAGACAGCAACCCTGCTGCTTATCACAGCCAGATATTATGTGGGCACATTTCTCATTTCTGGTGATCTCTGCTGGGGTGCACAGCTTGGGGATTAGACCCCAGAGTTCTCAGTGGGGCAACCCCTCACAGCTGAAATATCTCTCCAGAACTTCAGCTTTTGTTTATGGGAGCCCATCCAGCCCTTTCATGCTTCTGCCCTTCCTACCAGTCTTTATGCAGTCTCCTTTCTATCTTTGGGTATTAGGGTTCTATTCAGGTGGTCTTCAGTTGATTATTGAGGATGTTTTTGTATTTTAGTTATTTTGGTCCAGGGAGCATGTCTGTGTAGCATTCACTTACTTAGCTGCCATTTTCAGTCTCACTCATTGTGGTTTTAATGTGCAGTCCCTAATGATCGGAGATGTTGATAATCTCTTCATATACATGTTGCCATTAATCTGCTTTCTTTGTCTATGGATTTATATAGTCTGGGTATATTAAAATCATGAAATTAGTGACCTTTTGTGTCTGGCTTCTTTAACTTAGTATAATGTTTTTGAGGTTCATTCAAGTTGTAACATGGTTCAGTATTTCTTTCCTGTTTACGACTGAATACTATTCCTTTGTATATTCCTACCACAATTTGTTTATCCATTTGTCTGTTGATGGCATTTTGATTTGTTTCCTATCCTTTTGTTGTTGTGAATAACCAGAGGCCCGGTGCATGACATTCATGAATGGGGGACAGGGTGTGGTCCCTCAGCCTGGCCTGAACTCTTTCTCAGTCCGGGACCCCTTGGGAAATGTCTGACTGTTGGCTTAGGCCCACTCCCCATGGGGTCCTTAGGGCTGCTGTGGAGGCAGGAGAAGCTCCCACCACTGTTGCTGTGCTTGCCAGCCATGATCCCGGCTTCTGGTGAGCAGTGCTCCCCCTGTTGGAGCCCAATGACCACCAGGGGGCAGCTTCTGTGTTGGGTGTCAGCCCCCTGATGGTTAGTGGACATCATATCAACCAATTGTTTGGCCATTTGGTCAATTTGCATATAGGGTTTTATTCTACAGGCTGCTTCTACATACTTTCTTGTATACGTTTCTATGCAGACATATGTTTACATTTCTGTTGTGTACCGACCTATTATTGGAATTGATGGGTCATATGGTACTTCTATGTTTAACATTTTTAGAAACTGACAAACTGTTGTCCATTTTACAATCCCACTAGCAATAGATAAGGATTCCTATTTCTTTACATCTCATTAAGACATAATTTCTGATTTTAAAAATTGAAGTCATTCTAGTGGGTGTGAAATGGTGTATCACTATGGTTCTGATTTGCATTTCTTTAGCAACTAATGATGTTGTATAACTTCCATGTGCTTGTTAGAATATTTGTGTATCTTTGGAGAAATGACTCTTCAACTGCTTTGCCATTTTTAAAATGGGATATTTGTCTCTTTGTTATTGTTTTAAGAGCTCTTTGAAGGCATGTTAAACCCTTTCATATTTATGATTTGTGTATATTTTCTCCTATTCTGTAGGTTATTTTTTTGTTCTTTAATAACATCATTTGATGAGCAAAAGCTTTTAATTTTAATAAATTACAATGTATTTTTCTTATTATTTGTGCTTTTAATGTCAAATCTAAAAATCCATTACCAAATTTGAGGCCATGAAGATTTACCACAATGTCTTCTTCTCATTGTTTTATCTCTTGCTAGAGGTCTGGTGCATGGATTTGTGTACCGGCAGGGTCCCTCGGCATGGCCTGCAGGGATCAGGCTGAAATCAGCAGTCCAACACTGCCTGCTGCTCCTGAGTGCCACTCCTGCTCATCCCAGCCCTGCTGTACCTTCTGTTGCCGCTGCTCAGTATGCTTGTTGCCACTCTACTGTGGTGTCTGGGCTGCGGTGGCCAGCCATGAGCCCTGCATCTAGTGCATGTCAGTCAGCTGAGCAACACTCCTGCTGTGGGAGTGCACTGCACTGACCATCAGGGAGAAGCTCCTATGTTGAGCATCTGCCCCCTGGTGGTCAGTATGCATCATAGTGACTGGTCATTCCAGTTGTTCCTGTTGTTCTGCTGTAACGGTTGCTTAGGCTTTATATATATATATATTAGAGGCCCGGTGCATGAAATTTGTGCATGGTGGGGGGGGGCAGTCCTCAGCACAGCCTGCACCCTCTCCAATCTGGGATCCCTTGGGGGATATCTGATTGCTGGTTTAGGCCCAATCTCTCAAAATCCTGGACCATTGGTTCCTAATTGCTCACCTGCCTGCCTGCCTGGTCCCCCCTAACTGCCCTCCCTCCCCGCCAGCCTGATCACCCCTGACTGCCTCTGCGTGCTGGCCTGATCACCCCTAACTGAACCTCCCTGATGGCCTGGTTGCCTCTAACTGCCCTCTGCTGCCAGCCAGGTCCCCCCCAACTGCTCTCTCCCTGCAAGCCTGGTTGCTCTTAACTTCCCCTCCCCCTGCCGGCCTGGTCACCCCTTACTGCCTCCCCTGCCCACCTGGTTGCCCCCAACTGGCCTTCTCTGCTGGCCTGGTCACATTTACTGACTCTCCTGCTGGCCTGGTTGCCACCAACTGCACCCCCACCGGCCTAGTCACCTCCCACTGCCCCCCTTGCTAGCCTAATCACCCCCAACTATACCCCGCCCCCCAGCTGGCCTGGTCTCCCCTAACTTTCCCCCTGCCAGCCTGGTCACCTCTTACTGCCTCCCTCTGCTGGCCTGGTCACTCCTAACTGCCCCCCCACACCAGCCTGGTTGCCCCTCATGGCCCTCCCCCCAGTGGCCTGGTTGCCCCACGCAGCCTGCTGTTCAGTCATTTGGTCGTCCCTCATTAATTCCTCTGCCAGCCTGGTCGCCCCACGCAGCCTGCTTGTTCAGTTGTTTGATTATCCCTCACTAACCCCCTGGTGGCCTGGTCATAGGCAGCTATCTTGTGAGGGCATGAGGGTTAATTTGCATATTATCTCTTTATTATATAGGACTAGAGGCCTGGTATGCAAAATTCGTGCACTGTGTCTGGAGGAGTCCCTCCCCCGGGCCTGCACCCTCTAGCAGCCTGGGAGCCCTTGGTGGATGTCTATCTTGTGGCTTAGGCCTGCTCCTTGTTAGGACATAGTTGTCCTAGTCAGACATCTCTCTTGCAGTGCGGGATGCCTCTCTCCTTACCACCCACCTGCTCACTGCTCCTTAGCAATGCTGCAGAGGCGGAAGAGGCTCCTGCCATTGCTGCTGTGCTCACCAGCCATGATGAGCCTGGCTTCTGGCTGAGTGGTGCTCCCTCTTGTGGGAGTGCACTTACCACCAGTGGGCAGTTCCTGTGTTGAGCATCTGCCCCCTGGTGGTCAGTGTTTGTCATAGTGAGCAGTCATTCGGCTGTTAGGTCAATTTGCATATTAGCCTTTTTTATACAGGACTAGAGGCCTGGCTCACAAAATCGTGCGTAGGTATGGTCTCCAGGCTTAGCCTGCAATCAGGGCCATCTTCCCTGGCTGCAGGCAGCTGGTCCTTCCCCCTGCTGCCACTCACCCCGGTTCCCCGTTCACCACTCAGTGAAAGAAGCCTGATGGCTGGGGGAGGGACTGAGATGTCAGCCATTCCTGCCCGCTCGCTGGCCCCACTCCTGCCACAGGTTGCTCTCTGTGTGTGGGGCAACCAGTGTGGTGGGGGCCTTGGCTTGGCACTGCCTGCCATCACCTGCTACCCACTCTGGGTCCCCATTTGCCATCAGCAATTGGAGCCTGCTGGCTGGGGAAAGGGACTGAGAGGTGGTCAGTGCACCACATGGTGACTGGTTGAGTGGTCATTCTGGATGTTCTGCCATTATTATCTCTGGGCTTTTATTATATAGGATAGATACTTAGGTCTTTGATCCATTTTGAGTTAATTTTGTAAATGCCCAGGGCTGTCTCAGTGCCTTTAGTTGAAGAGACTATTCTTTTCTCATTGAATAATGTTGTGTTGAACTGTGTCTCCCAAAAAGATATGTTGAGGTCCTAATCCCCAGAACCTCAGAATGTGACCTTATTTGGAAATAAGATAATTGCAGATGTAACTAATTAAGATGTCATACTGGAGTAGGGTGAGCCTTTAATCCAATTCACCTGTGTTCCTCTAGGACCGACACTCACAGGGATGATGGCCATAACATGGCAGAGGCAGAGATTGGAGTGATGCAGTGACAAGCCAGTGTCAAGGATTAATGGACAACCCTACAAACTAGGAAAAGTCAAGAATCCCCCCCTTACAGGTTTCAGAGGGAGCGTGGCCTTTCCGACACTAATTTGTAGCCACTCAAACCGTGAGATAGTAAAGTTCTGTTGGTTTACAGTGTAAATTTTACACCTTCCATTTTGTGGTCCTTGGTGAAGAGAGCTTTAGGAAACAGTGCTGGCACGAGGCTGACAACGATCAACCCTAATGGACTGGACTCCACCACTGGTCTACTGGTATATGTTTGTCTGCCAGCACTCGTTTTAATTACTATAACTTTGCATTAAGTTTTGAAACTGAATGAGATTTCCAACTTTATCTTTTTCAGTATTTTGGTTATTTGGGGCCACTTGCAGTTTCATATTAATTTTAGGATCAGATTCTCCATTTCTGCGAAAGGCCATCAAAAGTTTGAATTAGAATTTTGAATCTATTGATTGCCTTAAGTAATACCTTCTTACTACTATTATTGTCATCTATCACATGGGACGTTTTTCCCTTAAGTTATCCTTTAACTTCCTTTAAAACTGTGTCGAGGGCTTTCACCTCCTTAAGTTTATTCTTAAATATTTTATTTGTTTGGATGCTATCTACTCTATAAAAGTGAAATATTAAAATTAACCGTTTCTCCGAGACAGGGTAAGCCACGCCCACCAGCCAATCAGAGCAGCTGTATGCAAATTAGCCCAGCCAACATGGCGGCCGCCACTCACGGATCTGAGTAAACAGCCCTTTCCATTGCGGCAGGAGCGAAAGTGAAGCTGCGCCCGCTCAGCTCAGCTCCGCTTAAACTGCCTCTAGCGAAACACAGATTTGAAACATTTGAAACAATATAACGATCATAGAATCCTCCGGAGTTGAAGGAAAGAACAGCTCCGGCCTAACCAGTAAAAGTAACAATTGTTTCATTATAGACACTGCGAGGTGAAGCAGAGGAGGCTTCATTAGTTAGAAGGCCGCCTTAAAGGAACAGTGTATCAATTATAGGAGATAAACCCCAGGCCTTAAAGGAACAGTATCAATTATAGGAGATAAATTCCAGAACCTGTGTCCAGCCAGCCTTGCTGGGACGTTGGATCAATGGGAGCTGTGGGCAGCCTTAAAGCCCCTCACCCAGGCTGGTCAGGCACGCCAGCAGGTGGACATCCCCCGAGGGGTCCCAGACTGCGAGAGGGCACAGGCCAGGCTGAGGGACCTCCTGAGTGCACAGAGCGGATGCAGGGCGGGACAGCACAGGACCCAGGACCCATGAGTGGGAAAGAGGCGGCAGGGTTGGAGGGCACCGGGAAGCGGGTAAGAGGCAGCGGGGGGGTCTCGGCCTGCTTGGTGGCTGCCCAGGCCCTTTGAGGGGCATCGTGGAGTGGGAAAGCAAGGCTGCAGGGGCCGGGGTCCTGCTTGGCAGCTCCCCAGACCCTTTGGCAGCACCGGGAAGTGGGAAAGAAAGGCAGCAGGGGACGGGTGAGTGGGAAAGAGTTGGGGGCCTGCTTGGTGGCTTCCCAGGTCCCTTCCGGGGATCAGGGAGCAGGAAAAGGCTGGCCTGACCATGAGGCGGGGTTTTCCCTGCTTTCTGGTGGCTGGAGGAAGATGGGCAGCAGGCAAGCTTGGGAGGCAGGCCATACCCAGCCCTGGTCACAGCTCAAAAAAGAGAACAACATGCAGGGGAGGGCAAGAGTCTGAGAGATCAACATAGAGGGGATGCCTGCTCCAAGCCTGGGGGCAGGCCCCCGGCAGGTAGACACACACAGGAGGACTGCTCTGAGCCTCAGATGCGGCTGGGGGCAGGTCCCCAGTGGCCACACACACACACATACACACACACAAAAGGCGCCTGGCAGACTGGGGCCATCATAGGACATCCACTGAGGGGTCCGAGACTGTGAGAGGGCACAGGCCGGGCTGAGGGACTCCCTCCACCCCGAGTGCACAAATTTTTGTGTACCGGGCCCCTAGTTATAAATATAATTGTTTTCTTTTTAGAGAGGAATAGAAACATCAATTGGCTACCTTCTGCATGCCCCCTACTGGGGATCGAGCCCATAAGGATCAAACAAGGGACCTTTTGGTTCATGAGTTGATGCTCAACCACTGAGCCACACCAGCCAGACTAGAATTTAAATTTCCTTTACAGATAGATGGTTGGTGTATAGGAAAAAAAGCTGTTTTTTTTGTGTGTGTTTGGGTGTACTGATCCTGTACACTGTAACTTTGCTTAACGCATTAGCCTCAGTGGGTTTTGTGTACTCTGGGATTTTTTATATATAGAATCATGTAATCTTTATGTACATATAGTTTTATTTCTTCCTTTCCACTTCAGATGACTTGAATTTTTCTTGCCTAATTGCTCTGGCTAGGACTTAGTACAATGTTGAATAACAGTGAAGACAAGAAACTTCGTACCTATTAAAGGGTAGCATTATTTTTCACCAATGAGGCCATTTTTATTTTTGTAAATGCCCTTTATTATGTTGAAGAAGTCCCTTCTATTACTGTGGTTTTATTGTGAAAGGATCTTGGATTTTATCAAAAGTTGTTTTTTCCGCATCTATTGAGATGATTATGATTCTCCCCCTCCCCCATTCCATTTGTGGGTATATCACATTGACTTTATGTTGAAGCACCCTTACATTCCTGGGATAAATCCTACTTGGTCATGATATGTAATACTTAAGGGCTGTTGGATTGTTAATATTTTTTTAAAATATATTTTTTTATTGATTTCAGAGAGGAAGAGAGAGAAACATCAACAATGACAAGGAATCATCAACTGGCTGCCTCCTGCATGCCCCTTACTGGGGACTGAGCCCACAACCCAGGCAGGTGCCTTTGACCAGAACTGAACCAGGAACCTTCAGTTTGCAGGCTGATACTCTTATCCACTGAGCCAAACTGGGTAGAGCATGGATTGTTAATATTTTTATATTAGTAAGGATTTTTATATCTATATTCATAAGGTTGCAGTTTTCTTTTCTTGTGATCTTCAGCTTTGGTATCAGGATAATGCTTCATTGATGTTAGAAAGTGTTCCCACATCTTGTCTTTTTGACAGGGTTAGACTACGATTGGTGGTAATTCCTTAAACATTTGTTAGAATTCACCAAACATGTGTGACTCTGGATTAGGCAGTGATTTCTTAGGTAGGCATAGCAACCAAAGAAAAAATAACTTGAACTCTATAAAAATGATTTTATGTCAAAAAACATCAAGAAAAAGACAAAACCATGGGCTGAAAAGACAAATTATGGACTGTTAACAATCCAACAGCCTGTATTACATATCCAGACTATATAAACTCAGCAAAATAATTTAAAAATGGGCAAAGGATTTAAATAGAAAAATAAATTGTTGTAAGTGGTTGCCTTTGCAGAGAAACTTTTGTTTTGTAATATGGGTATTATTATTTTTAATTTTATTCAAATGACTTTTACTGGCTTGTGTTTATTTTTACATCAAAGTCTCACATAGTTTAGACAGTTTGTCAACCTCAGCACTATTGAAATTTTGGACTATCCTGTGCATTGTTGGATGTTTAGCGTCCTCAGTTGTGACAAAAATGTATTCAGTCAAGTTCAACATAGGGTATATAGCCAATATTGTAATGACTCTATATGGTGCCAGATGAGTATTAGAACTATCAGGGGATTACTTCATAAAGTATCTAGCATAGTGGTAATTATCTAACCACTATGCTGGTATATCTGAAATAGTCACTCTTTATTGAGAATTACTGCTGTAGAGCCAACCAGTTCCTACTGTGAATAGCTTGTCCCCTCTAATTCATACCCATCTTGCCATTTTTCACTCCCCAGAGGCAACCACTTCAAACAATTTTAAATATATATATATTAATTTTGGTAAAAGACATTTTTATTTTAAAAATATATTTTATTGATTTTTTTATAGAAAGGAAGGGAGATGGAGAGTGAGAAACATCAATGAGAAACATCGATCAGCTGCCTCCTGCACACCCCCCACTGGGGATGTGCCCACAACCAAGGTACATGTCCTTGACCGGAAGCAAACCTGGGACCTTTCAGTCCACAGGCAGACACGCTATCCACTGAGCCAAACTGAGCCAAAAATTGCTAGGGCAATTTTAAATATTTTTATCCTACTCAAATCCTTTCCCCATTTTAAAATTAGGTTTTTTATTGTTGTGAGAATTCTTTATATAGTCTGGATATGTGATGCAGACAATTTGTAAACCTTTTTCTCATTCTATTGGTCTACTTTAAAAATATTTTTATTGATTTCTGAGGGGAAGGGAGAGATGGAAACATCCATGATGAGAATCATTGATCAGCTGCATGCCCCCTACTGGGGATTGAGCCCACAAACAGGGCATGTGCCCTAATCAGGACTGGAACCAAGACCTCCTGGTTTATAGGTCGATGCTCAACCAGAACCACTCCTCCTGGGTTGTCTATGTTTCTTAACAATGTCCTTTGACATCATCACTATATGGCCTTAATGTGTGACAGGATCAGGGAGCCAGCCAGGATGTGCAACGTGTTTAAAGCTTGTGAGTTAAGATGCCAGGTTTTTTTCTAAATCCTCACCTGAGGATATGTTTACTGATTTTAGAGAGAGGAAGAGAAACATCCATGTGAAAGAGGTACATCAATTGGTTGCTCCCCTTCCTCCATGCTAACTGGGGATGGAACCCACAACCTTTTGGTGTAGAGGACAATGCTCCAAACAATTGAACCAGGATCAGGCTTTTTTTTTTTAATCTTTATTGTTCAGATTATTACAGTTGTTCCTCTTTTTCCCCACATAGCTCCCCTCCTCCTAGTTCCCACCCCACCTTCTGTCCTTGCCCCTCCACTATCCTCATCCATAGGTGCACGATTATTGTCCATTCTCTTCACGCACTCCCAACACCCTTAACCACTGAAAATTGTCAGTCCATTCCCTTTCTATGCCTCCAATTCTATTCTGTTCACCAGATTTTTCTGTTCATCAGATTTTTTATTCACTTGATTTTTAGGTTCACTTGTTGATAGATATGTATTTGTTGTTCATAATTTTTATCCTTACTTTTTCTTCTTCCTCTTCTCAAAGGATACCCTTCAGCACTTCATATAATACTGGTTGGGTGGTGATGAACTCCTTTAGCTTTTTCTTGTCTGTGAAGCTCTTTATCTGACCTTCAATTCTGAATGATAGCTTTGCTGGGTAAAGAAATTTTGGCTGTAGGTTCTTGCTATTCATCACTTTGAGTATTTCTTGCCACTCCCTTCTGGCCTGCAAAGTTTCTGTTGAGAAATCAGCTGACAGTCGTATGGGTTCCCCCTTTAACTGCTTTTCTCCTGCAGCTTTTAAGATTCTCTTCTTGTCTTTTGCTCTTGGCATTTTAATAATGATGTGTCTTGGTGTGGTCCTCCTTCGGTTCCTTTTGTTTAGGGTTCTCTGCACTTCCTGGACTTGCAAGTCTATTTCTTTCACCAGGAGGGTGAAGTTTTCTGTCATTATTTCTTCAAATAGGTTTTCAGTATCTTGCTCTTTCTCTTCTTGCACCCCTATAATTCTGATGTTGGTATGCTTGAAGTTGTCCCAGAGACTCCTTACACTATCTTCATACTTTTTGATCCTTTTTCTTTTTCTTTTGGCTTTTCTGGCTGGGTGGGTTTTGCTTCTTCATAATTCATATCTTTGACTTGATTCTTGCGATCCTCTCGTCTGCTATTGGATCTCTGTATATTATTCTTTATTTCAGTCAGTGTATGCTTAATTTCTAGTTGGTCCTTTATCATATCCTTGAGGGTCTCATTAGATTGAGGGTCTCACTAAATTTATCAGCAGTCTCTAGAAAAATTTTGAAAAACCTAACAACCGTGGTTTTGAACTCTATATCCTGTCGTTTTCTTTCCTCCATTTCTGTCATTTGTGACCTGTTTCTTTGTCTCTGCATTTTGGCTGCCTCCCTTTCTGAGTTAGGTGATTACTAAGAGGAATTAACCTCTAAACCACTTAGTTATGAGTCAGCTGTGTCTACGGTGGAAGAACTTCTGTGCTGGAGACACCCTTATGGGGCAAGAGTTGTTTCAGTGGGGCTTTTGTGCTCACTGCGTCTGCCCCGAGTGTGTTCCTTATGGATCTGAGTTTTACTTAGGATGGTTCCACTCTGGCCACTGGGTGAGGCTGGCTCTTGTATCTTTAAGGAGGTGTTGACTTAGCCTTTGCCTTAGGCTTCTCAGCCTTTTATGTGCAAAAGCCTCTGACGCAGCTTGGGAGGGGCGGGGCCTCCGGGAGTTTGCAGGGCAGGGTAGAGCAAATAGCTATGGCTGCTTCTCAGCCCTGCACTAAGAGACACTGGGTCTCTGTATCCCACGGTAATTGCTGCAAGCAATGCTGAGAGAAACCCGCTTTGGATTTTCTCCAGGTGCCAGTCAGTCCCCCTTCTCCGGGTATGCGTCTGGGTCCTCAGAAACTCTCCTGGAACTGGAGTTCAGAGCTGCCGGGAACTTGTGGCTCTCTCCAGTTTGAAAAAGAACCGCGTCCTCCGGCACCAGCCCTCTCCTCGAGCCCCGTGCACGCGCCTCTGTACCTCTGTACTTTGCTTCTGCCACTCCTCTGAGTCTCAGTTTCTTTCTAGTTGTAGAATTTTCACTCAGCCAGCCTTCCTGTGGGTGTGAGTGTTGTCTGTGTTTTCTTTTTGTGATTATTCTGAAATAGTTGTGCACGGCTGCATTTAGTGTTTACCTTATGCTGCCATCTTGCTGTCTGTCTTTTTATTTTATTTTTATTAAATAGTAAATCAGCCTGGCTGGCGTGGCTCAGTGGTCGAGCATTGACACATGAACCAGGAGCCACAGTTCGATTCTTGGTCAGGACAAGTGCCTGGGTTGCAGGCTCCATCCTCAGTGGGGGGCATCTGGGAAGCAGCAGATAGATGTTTCTCTCTCATAGATGTTTCTATCTCTCTCTCCCTCTCACTTCCTCTCTTTAAAAATCAAAACATTAAAAAAAATTTTAAAAAGTAAATTACCAATTTTGTAATTAAGTTGCCAGAAACATTGCTTAAAAAAACAACAACCTCCCCTAACTTTATCCATCAGGGTAAACTACATTCTAGTGTAGGGGTTCATGAGGCAACTTAAATTGGCCAGAATTTTCTAACTCAAAGATCAAGGAAACCAAAGTTGATACTTGTGCTATGTTGCCTTTCTATAGCTAGCATAGACATTACAACTTTTCTAACATTAATATCAATAACACACATCAATGCCTTAAAAAAGTCATGCTCACTCCCAGTTAGCCAAAGGCCAAGACTAAGACCTGATCATCACATGACCTGAACCTACTGCCCACCAGTGCTGTTCTCTTCTGACACTTGTTTTCAGTACCTTCTCCCAGCACATCTAGTGCTCTGCTGGGGGACCAGCAGGCAGCACTCAGGAAAGGCTACTGGTCTGTGGGGCCTGCTTATCTGCTCCTACTCAGGATGAAGCAGAATCCAGATCTGGCAGCTAAGTCATTGGTTGAAGAAGGTCTAGAATCCATTTTTGCTGATTATGGTTAGTACTGCCTTAAACTTATACATTCAAAATAATTAAAAATAAACCCTAGTCAATGAAACCTTCCTTCATTAAAAACAGGAACTGAAGAGATTACTTCAGTGTGTCAACTTTAGAGCCATTTCCTATTCAATATAATGAATCAAAAGAATTTAAGAATGAAATTTGGTCACTCACAACATAGCAATAGTAATGTTATTTAGGTGGTTGTTGCAAAAACTCCAGAAACCTAATTGTATTTTCATCACCTACTAAGAGACACTATCTAACCTAATAAAAGAGTGATATGCAAATTAACCATCACTCTGAGACACCTAAACCACGCCCACCAGCCAATCAGAGTGGCTGTGTGCAAATTAACCCAGTCAAGATGGCGGCCAGCAGCCACGGAGCTAGAGCAAATGGGAGGCTTCTCTTTGGAGGAAACTGCCTGCCTAGGCCGGCTGGGCCTCTCCTCAAAGCAACATAGTTTCAATTATAGAAGCTACCGAGCTGAAGCAAATAGGAGGCTTTGTTACCTACCTAGGCTTCCGCTCAAGGCAACAAAGTTTCAATTACAGAAGATAAATAAACCCCAGAAACCTGATTCCAGCCAGCCTCGCTGGGATGTTGGGTCAATGGGAGCTGTAGGCAGCCTGAAAACGGCCCTCAGCCCCTCACCCAGGCTGGCCAGGTACCCGAGTAGGGACCCGAACCCTGAAGGAGATGTGGTCAGCCTGAAAATGGCCCTCAGCCCCCTCACCCAGGTTGGCTACACCCCCATGGGGTGAGGGTTCCCACTGGGGGCTTGGCCAGCCTGCAAAGAACATCAGCCCCTCACCCAGGCTGGCCAGGCATGCCAGCAGGTGGACATCCCCCGAGGGGTCCCAGTCTGCGAGAGGGCACAGGCTGGGCTGAGGACCCCTCCCTCCCGCCGAGTGCACAATTTTTTGTGCACCGGGCCCCTAGTTAAAATATAAAAACAGAAAAGAAACATAAGCTTTGGAAAAGGTAGACTTTTAATAACTGCTTTTATCACCAGGTTAAGTCATGCAGTTACAAAGTAGTTAGAAATTTCTGAAAGGATATTATTGTTAAAAAAAGAAAAAGCTCATTCTTACATAAATAATATCTAGCACTTCATTGGAACACTACTATTCAAAAGGCCCTGGCAAAACACAACTGCCAACCCTAGGCTTTCTCCAGGCCGTTGTTGAAGCTGTGCCGAAGGGGAGGTCCCTGGAAGGGGATACAAAGTCACGGTGACTTGGGCCATTATGGGCAATGCTCAGAGCTGCCAGCCAGACTCCAAAGAGGCAGCCCAAGTGGTTTTTTTCTGGGACACTCTATCTGAATTATTGTTTAATCAGGCAACACAATAGACTTTGAAAAGAGAAGAGCAATTAATTAACATGAGGAGGTTACTACATTCTTTGGACTATATGTCATCAATGTGTTGAATAAATTCTGACTGTCTCACACAACAGAAATAGGTGCCAACATTTGCTATGCAATGACAGGAAAGAAGATAACTCTCCATTGGGCTTTCTGTTTTGTTGGACAACATACTACTGATAAGCTATAAATGATACTGTGTTATGTTATAAAAATACTAGCTTTTTCATTCATTATGTTTATAAGCATTCACTGCTTAGTCAAGGTTAGGCTTAGTAAGTGATTAAAGGCAATTTTATTACAGCAGCATGTACTTATTTTATTCTAAAAGAATAAACTGCATAAAGAGAAACAGCATTTATTTTTGTTTGTAATCTATAGAATTGAGCTCTTTTGCTGATACACCCAAATGGCTCTCTGGCATCTACTTTTAGTTTTGCACACGATTCCCTAACTTTAATTTTTGTTTTCTCAAGGGTCTCATTTGAATCGATCTATGAGAATGTTGTCCATTGTCTAATAAGCAATGAGAGAAAGATCTGTGGTTACATGTAAACTTGTGATAGGTCTACGGATGAAGAGGTGAAGAGGGTAGTAAAGACGTCAGGGGCAATCCATCTATGTGAAGGTCAAACCAGCTTCATTGTACACCTTGAAGACTTTCTCAATGGCATTGACGTAGGCAGCTGTTCTCAGGTCCAATCCCAGGTTATATTTCATGGCTGTGCGCATGATTTGCTGAAACAAAGTAGAAAAAAATAGTGAAGACCACCTGACTCAGCATCTAGGCCATGAACACACAGGCACATATGGACCTGACACAAGTTGCCTGTCCCCACTTCAGTGTAGGACTTGGGAAGCCAAGAACAAACTACTCAGGCAGTAGAATAACCTCTCGTCAGGAAGGACTAATTCTCGGGAATTAAATAAACCACTGACTAGGTAGCAGTAAGAAGTTGCTCTTCAGAATTTTAGGTGTGAGCTGTCTGTGTTCTTCAGACATTGTGTTATCAGGAATGAATTCATTTGACATACTCTGTGATAATGTGCAAGAACTAAGAACGGGGTGAGGAAAGTGACCTGTAGTTAGTGGTAATGGCTATGTAGTTCTGTGAGTATATTTAAGGCTGCAAAATTATATACTTTAAAAGGGTAAATTCACAGTACGTAATACCTGTTGTGCTATTCCAACTTAAATCCAAGCAGATAGAATCTGCTCAAGAAATTAGGAAAACTGGACTTAAACTGTGTTAAAATAAGAATCAAGTGGTCAAAAAACCTTTTATCTATATAAAATTCTATAGTGAGGTCGTTTGCTATAGGATAATGGAACATGCACTGAGCTCCAATACACTTTGGCTATTTAGCCAAACCTCACTTCCTCCTACTTGGCATTATTATTTATTTCTGTAAGCCTGGTAAACATATTGAAGACCCTGAAAACACTGGTGCGATTATTTAAGACCGAAAAAGCATGTACTTTGCCACACACAAATGAGGATCACATGCTCATGCACATCTGGGGGCTGAGACCACATGGGCTACCCTTTGAGTCACCACTGGAAAGGCAGCGCACGCATGCACGTACCCTGGCCGAGCGCTCCATGGTGTAGGCTAAGCCAGAGTGCACGATGTCTTTCTCAGACGCCCCCTGTTAGGAAAAAGAACGTGGAGTGAATAAAACCATCCCAGCACATGCTTCACCCCCCCTGAGCATGAAGGTTCTTAAGTTAATACACAACCAGCAGAATTAAATATATACCTAATTTTTCTATATCTTCATACCTAATTAGGTAGCTGCATTTTAATCATAATTTAGTTTTTACTGTGTTTGACAGCAAACAAATACTCATAAAGTAAGATCTTACACAGTAAAACAATGAACACAGAAAACCATGAACCAGGAAGGCAAGTGGGGAGATCAGCACCGGCCCCTGAGGTGCCACAGCACCCCAGCAGCAGGCTCCCCCTGCCATGTCCCGTGCATGAACATTCAGTCCGCAGCCCACCAGGGACACATGGGGTACCTCCAGGAACAGCTCGGGGGCAGAGTCCTGACCTCTACAGTTAGATTCCTGACCACTTGTAAAGCTGGGTGAATGTTAGTAGCTCTAACAACCCCCCCGATTCTACTGATGAGGAAACTGTCAACCAGAGAAGTTGGCCAGGTTTGCCAGTAGCTAGTTTTAGAGTTGGGATATAACCCAGGATCTTCGACCACCAACCCAGCTCATTTCTTTCCTATGCCAATTATCTCATCACTTATAGTCTATTTGTTTTAAGAGAGTCCTCTATTTCATTTGTGTTCTGGAACACTTTCTAAAATTTTATGACAATTAACTCTCACCACTGTTCCTAACATGATATATACAGCTATCAAAAACATCCTGAGGCCAGATAAAAATGTACAAAGTGGGTCACCAATACAGGTTATCTATACCAAACTTCACCCAATTAGCACTATTCAATTAAGAAGGTATATTTCTGTAACATTTGTATCAACTAAGAACTAAGCTTTATTTACTTCTACCAAGGTAAGAAGATCTTGCTCAACAGGTAAACACTACAGTTTCTTTGATTCAATCACTCAACCATCAAAACATTTACTGAGTACCTACTATGTGCCAGGCACTCTTCTAGGCATTGTAGGTCACAGCAGAACATGCAATAACGACAATTCTCTCTTCTCATAGAGTTTACTAGTATATTCTAGTGGGAATGGATACTTGGACTTAAAAACCGGAGGCTGAGTGAGATCATGAAAACTGAATTCAGACAGAGATCTGGTTCAGGGACCAAGTCCCTCCAACGTTAAGCGAGTGGAGAGCTGATAAGAATAAGCAAAAGGCAATGAGAAGGAATGATAGCGAAGTAAGGAGAAAACCAGGTGACTGTGCTATCTGGAAGGTGAGAGAAGATGAGAGAGGGAAGGGAACACTGTGACAACAGCTGCAGATAGGTGAAGGAAGACGAGGACTGAGAAGTGATCTCTGGATTTGGCAGTGCAAGTGGCACTGGCTACCTTGACAAGACAGTTTTGGTGGAGTAATGGGCATAAGAGTAGGTCTGAGTATAGAAGAACTGGACACAGAGTATATACAACTCTTAAGGAGGCTTGTCATAAGGGAAATAAAAATGGCGAGACCTGGAAGAATAAGTGGGATTAAGATACACACACACATACACACACACCCCCCTTCTATATATATAAAAACCTAATATGCAAATAGACAGAACGGCAGAATTGAACTAGTTGCTATGGTGTGCACTGACCACCAGGGGGCATGCACAGAACATGGCGGGCGTTGGCTGAGGCGGGATGGTGGAGCAGGTGAGCAGGGACATCAGACAAAGGCGGGTTGCTGGTCACTGTCATCGGGCGAGTCTCTGGTAGTTACTGAATTTTCTTTGCTTCCGTGTACCATGGTCCCTCCTGGCACTCACACCTGCTGCTGGCCCTGATCATCCCTAAGGGCTTCTCCACCTCCCACTGCTCCTGAGGGGCGATTGGGGCAGCAGGCACCGCTTGCACCCGTTGACAGTGCCGGCCATGCTTGTATCTGCTGCTGGCGCCAGCCCCTATCACTCTGCGCCGTCAGTGAATGTGATCGGGGCCGGCAGGAGCAGGGCTGCAGGCAGACAGGGGACCAAGGGCTGCGGTGGGAGGGGTTGGGTGGGGGCACGGAGGATGGGCCAAGACCTGCCTCTGTGCCCACTATGGCCTCATGGCCCACAGTTCCTTTCAAGGTGCATGAATTCATGCACTGGGCCCCTAGTATTTGTATTTAAATATTTTTTTAATATATATATTTGTATATATATTTTGTATATAATTAAAAAAAATTATACTTTGTCCTAGCTGATTTGGCTCAGTGGATAGAGCATCAGCCTGCAGACTGAATGGTCCCAGGTTTGATTCTGGTCAAGGGCACATGCCTAGGTTGCGGGCTCAATCCCCAGTAGGGGATGTGCAGGAGGCAGCCAATCAATGATTCTCTCTCATTATTGATGTTTTTATCTCTCTTTCCCTCTCCCTTCCTCTCTGAAATCAATAACGATATATTAAAAAAAATTATACTGTTAATGATTTCAGAGAGGAAGGAAGAGGAAGGGAGAGATAGTAACATCAATGATGAAAGAGAGTCATTGGCTGCCTCCTGCACTCCCTGCAGTGGGGATTGAGCCCACAACCTGGACATGTGCCCTGACCAGGAATCGAACCACAACCTCCTGGTTCATAGATGGACGCTCAACCACTGAGCAACACTGGCTAGTTAAGATTTATATATTTTTAGGACAGCATTTAGAACACCAATAGAAATGACTGCACGGAGGGAGGATTGGTGACGCAGACAGAGGGGGAGGATTTGCTTGAATTACGCATTAGATAAGTTGAAATGCTCGCTCTGTAACGAGAGCTGACACAGGCAGGGTACAGATGCCAGGAGCTGGGTACAGGGGGAAGTTCTGACTGCTTCCATGTTCTCTGTGAGCATATACCAGGTCATGAGCTGGTGTGCAGGAGAGAGAGGAGAAAATAGGATATTTAGGAGAATGAGAAAATAAATGGAATAGGGGCAGCCCTAAGAAATCTATGATGCTAGTGGTTAGGATCTGAGCAGTCCACAGGGCCTCCAGCCACAGGGGGCAAAGATCTGGATGTTATCAGGGCTCAGGTGTTAACAGAGGGATCAATGAAGCAAAACTAGAACAGGAAGTCACTGTGATGATGGAGCATGGAATTTAAGTTAGATACGGAGGATGCTGAGGACATTAGGGGTGATGAGGGACAGTGAAAAGATGGTAGGTCTTGGAAGGCACAGAACATGGCTAGGGAAGGAGAGGGAAGAAACTGGAAAAGAACTGGTTTTTCAACTGACACTTTATTATAAGACTAAAGGCCCGGTGCATGAATTCAGGCACCAGTGGGGTCTCTTGGCCTGGCCTGCAGGATTGGTCTGAAACCAGCCTTCTGACATGCCCCGAGGGGTCCCGGATTGTGAGAGGGCACTGGCCAGGCTGAGGGACCCCACCGGTGCACGATCGAGGCTGGGGAGGGATACAGAGGTTGGCCAGCTGGGAAGGGACCATGGGAGGGCTCCAGGGCGTGTCCAGCCTGTCTCGCTCAGTCCCAATTGGCCAGACCCCAGCAGCAAGCTAACCTACCAGTCAGAGTGTCTGCTCCCTGGAAGTTAGTGCACATCAGAGCAACTGGTTGACTGCCCCCTGGTGGTGAGTGCATGTCACAGTGAGCAACTGAGTGGTCTTAGCATATCATTAGCATATTACGCTTTGGTCGAACAGCAGACCGGTCGACCGGACACTTAGCACATTAGGCTTTTATTATACAGGATTCCTACAACAGGTAGGAGGTGAGAAATAGCACTCAAATCTAAAATTAGATGAACTGTAAGCATTTGAAAATTGGGAGACCAATAGATTGGGCAACAATCATTTTAAAAGGATAAAAAGGAAGTCATTATAGCTATTGCCCTACTTATTGCCTAACTAGCAGGCTGTCCTCTTTTTGTGCTCCTTTTGGAGGTTTCAATCTGAGTGATATGTGCCAGGCAGGTGCTGGGAGGAGCAAGAAACCCACTGAAGAGCAGCAGCAGCACTGCCCAGGATGCCCATAGCTCTGGCACGCAGAGGGCACTTTAAAGAAAGGCTGCAGAGATGCCTCTGGGAAAGAGGAAGATTCATTTAGGGGAACAGTTAGTACCCAGAGTGACAAAAGCATCTTCAAAACAAAGTCCTTCACTTTTCTCCATGTTTCAATATAGTTCAGTGAGCTTCACCCAATGTGCCTGCCGCAAGGTTTAAAACATGCAGTACCTGACTATTTATTTATTCAGAGGCACCGACCTCTTTTCCCTTAGACTGTCAAATAAAAAAAATGACAACAGCCAACACAACAATAGTTGTCCCACATGAATTAATCAAAATTATACTTTTTTGGGGGGATGGGGGGTAGGGCGGTCAAATCAGTAAAAAAAAAACAGTACTTTTTTGTTGTGCCATAGAATTTTACTAATTAGTTTATGTGTGCCATGAGATGGAAAAGGTTGAAAATTGCTGATATATTCCATGACTGAATATTTCATTTCCTAAGAAGATATATTATACCTGAGCCATTTTCCTGACATCTATATGACAGTTAAAGTAATTTTCAAACTGACTACGAACACAGTGCCAATGACATCCTCATGCATGGAGCCAGCCATTCCTCTCCTTTGGAATGATTTCCTTAGGATAAGTCCCCAGAGCGGACATTATTATGCCAAAGGGCAGGAACACTACCAACTCCTCAGTTTTCCAAAGAGCTGCACCAATCTGCATTGTTATCAGAATAAAGGCACAAAGGCTTCACCGCAGACATGGTGAGTAGAAGATCCATTGTTTTTGCTCGTTTAATAGATTAAAGGAACCTTATTTTAATTTGTACTCCAACTGTGAGGTTACGCATTTTGTCTAGGCCTATTTCCTCTGACTTGCTTTCCATGCGTTGGCACTTTCCTGGTGAGGAAGTTCTCTTTTTATGTGTGTACACTACTAATTACTATAAAACACCCTTTCTAATCTGTTTTCATTCTTATTTGTATCCATATAGTAATTCCAATTTTTCATGGAGTTCTAATTTTTATTTTCATTTCTATTTCTCTGAAACTTAACCAAGCTAAATTTGCAGTAATGCTTTGCCATTACATTAGCATCACTGTGGAGCCATCAGCATTGTCAAGGTGCCAAAAGCAGAAGAGCCATTCGTTACTTGTTTTGAACTAGGATTCTAACAAGTCCTATGATTACTTTCATGTAGATACCTGACCCGAGTGTAAAGAGAGAGGGCGGCGTGTGGAAAATGGGGTTATCCCAAGCACTCACCGATATCCTGTCTTGGAACTCTGAAGTGGGCACAACAGGAATAGTTCCACCATGCTTTCCAAACTTCCTTTCCAAACTCTCCTGAACCGACACTATGAAAAGCCAAGAGAAGACCATGCCATAAGAAAAAGTCAAGCAGCAGCAAAAGTTGTCCCACACTATATTCACAACCCCAAAACAAGAGTTTTAGAAACCTTCAACATTAATGACGTGAAAGAGTTAATCATTTAAAAGGATAAAGCGCTTGGCCAAATTCCTATGTAAACTGAATTTAGGTCACTGCTCTGTTTCCATAACACCCATTACCAGGGTTTTTCCTTGGCTCTTTAAAAAAAGAAAATGCTGAGTGAAAGAAACGGAAATAGATGGGTCACTTCACCCCGATTCTGAGCAGGCTGAGTAAAGGCACTCAGTTGGAGGTCTTGGTCTTATTTCAGCTTCGTGAAAATCCTACTGTTAGCCCTGGAGCCTACTCTTGTCCAAGAAAAACAGTGTTCTCCATCAGAAGACTAAAACATTCTCACCACTAAACAGGCCTTCACTCAGAGCAACCAGAGGCAGAAACGGGATGCACACCAACAGGAACCTTCAGTTTAAACTGATGCTCTTTCTTATTACTAACTTGTAGATTATGTGCTTGGAATATTACATTATAAATCAAACATTTGGATATAAATATATGTAAGGATCCTAATATATTGATAAAGAAACTATATATTTTTGGTTTAAGACTCATGAGCAAAATAATATAGTTTTCTGTACGGAAATTAATTTAAGTTCTTTAGAATTATAAAAAGGAAACTGGTCTTAAGTTTAAGTTTTGTCCAGCCTTCTAGCTGGCCCCAAAGATTATATTTGGAGAACAAGATCATCAGAACTTACTGAGCAAGTGGTAGTTAGAATCCCTTTCATATTTGAAGGTCAAACGGCCATAGCTGACATGATTTAGGTTCTTCAGCCACTCAAAGTAAGATACTGTAACTCCCCCGGCATTCAGGTAGAGATCCTACATACAAAAATGCGTCAGGAAGATATCAAAGATATAAGATGATGGTTTTAGATAAAAGCTTACAATAAACTAAGAGCTCAATTTTATTATCAAAGCAGATGAAGCGTCACCTTTCCAAATACATCTTAGATATCTTAGAACTTCACACTTAAATTTAACAACCCCCCCTTTCCAATCTATCTGAGTTGATTTTTTTATTTTATTAATCAAGCATTTAATCAGCTATGATTAGAGCCTCTTCTCTACCAAAATAGTTTTCTGACAAAACTGCTGCCCACTCCCATGGGCTGGACTGTCTGGGGAATCTCCCCAGAAGAGCAGCATTCCCTCTACCACCGAAGGCAATCTAGTTCTGTTAAACTGAATTTTTAAGTGCTTTCAGCAAAGGGTTCTTAAAAATGCTCCCTAAATCCACACTAACTTCCAATTATCAATAACCTGTTGGTCTGGACCTCATGCTTATCCACTGAAAACACATTAGCTTTCTGAGCAAAGCTGCAGGGACATTTGAAATGCATATGGTTAGGATGATAAAAGCAATCTTTAATTTTAAGATAGAACAGTATTTCTAGCATAATACACATTTATATAACTAGGTTCTAAAGAAGGCTAAATACATACTCAAGAAAGAGCTTGAAGCCAGAAGAAAATTCTCAGGCAAAAATTGACAGGCTTACTATACTAACAATAATGCTTCTATTTTATTTTCTTAATCACAAACTAAAAATGAATTTACTAACAGCTTGGGAAACTAACGATCCTCCCTCCCACAATTCCTCACAAAAACAATTACGATTCCAGGCATATCTAAAACTTGGCAAACAGATGACTCACTGGAATAACCATGATGTTGCGCTCCAGGAAAATCTTATCCGCTTCTGGAGTTGTTGGCCCATTTGCACCTTCAGCGATGATCTATAAGTCAGGGACACATAAGAATGCTGACACTACTACCAAATCCCCTCACTGAGGGCCAAGAGATGTGCATGTATGGATAGGAGGTTGTAGGAAAGAGTAATTCCAGTTTAATCAAATTAATAAAAGTCACCCTGGCTGGTGTGGCTCAGCTGGTTGGAGCTGTACATCAAAAGGTTTCCGGTTGGGGCGTGTGCAGATGGCAAGCAATCAATGTTTTTCTCTCACGTTGATGTTTTTCTCCCTTCCTCTTTCTAAAATCAATAAAGTCACTTTGCTCTAAAGAATATAAAACTATTTTTTCACCCTTTGATTTCAATAACTACTTTTTGAAAATTTGGTTTAAAAGGAAATCCATGGTGATGGTTGCACAACCCTAAATATACTAAAAACCGTTAAATTTTACACATGGTGAACTGTATATATGTGTATTTATCCCAATAAAGCTGCGAAAAAGCGGATACCCAAAATGCACACTTCCTCTGACCTTCAATAGTCTCCCACCTTGGCTTTGATTCTGGGTGCGTTGGACTTGGTCAGCTGCTTCTCACTGGCAGCAGGGATCAGTATGTCACAGTCGGCCTCTAAGATGCTCCCTTCATAAACCTTTGCCTTGGGGAAACCCAGGATCGATCCATGTTGCTGTAATTGATTGAATGTCAGAATTAATAGCTGCACCAGAGTTTAAGTGCTTACATTTAGTGCCAAATGATATGAAGACAAAGTTATCTTTAAAGTTACATTTTTAAAAAGCAAGCAATGGAAATAAATTTAAATAAAGCGAATGCAACTTTACAATAGTCAGGACAGTTAAACTGCTCAGATGTTAGTTTTAACATACCAATTTGAAGTCTTCCAGTTCCTTTGGGTCAATGCCATCTGGATTCCATATACTCCCATCAGATTCACCAACACCAACGCATTTAGCACCAAAGCGATGCAAGTATCTCATAGAGTGCAGGCCCACATTACCAAATCCCTGTAAAGAACAATTACGTATGACACAAAAAACAACTTCTTACTACAGACAGATGGCAAGTCACACACTGTCCAATGCAACTTGACATTCTGCTAAGAGAAATTCAAAATCTTTTTGCCAAAAGAAACAACGGACTAAATGGCTTCCCTTCAACAATAAGTTTCTGTTTAACAATGAGCAACTCAACCCTTTGTTGTCTGTGATAATGAGACCTGAAGAAGTTTAGTCAGTGCAGCCTTAGTGAGTTATAAAGAAACTAGAGGCCTGGTGCACAAAAATTTGTGCACTTGCGGTGGGGGGGGGGGGGTCCCTCAGCCCGGCCTGTGCCCTCTTGCGTCTGGGACCTCTCAGGGGATGTCTACTTGCTGGCTTGCGCCCGCTTCCCGGGGGATTGGGCCTAAGCTGGCAGTCAGATATCCCTCTGGCAGCCAGGGAGCCCTCGGGGATGTCCACTTGCCAGCGGGGAGCAGGCCTAAGCTGCAGTTGGACATGCTTAGCGCTGCTGAGGAGGCAGGAGAGGCTTCCACCACCACCGCTGTACTGGCAGCCGTCAACCTGGCTTGTTGCTGAGCGGAGCTCCCCCTGTGGGAGTGCACTGACCACCAGGGGGCAGCTCCTGCATTGAGCATCTGCCCCCTGGTGGTCAGTGTGTGTCATAGTGACCAGTCATTCCCAGTTGTTCTGCTGTTAGGGCCCATTTGCATATTACCCTTTTAATATATAGGATAGAAGCCTGGTGCATGGGTGGGGGCCGGCTGGTTTTCCCTGAGGGGTGTCCCGGATGAGGGTGGGGGTCCCTACTGGGGTACCTGGCCAGCCTGGGTGAGGGGCTGAGAGCCATTTTTAGGCTGGCCACACCCTCTTCAGGGAGAGGGGTCCCCACTGGGATGCCTGGCCAGCTCGAGGGGCTGATGGCTGTTTGCAGGCTGGCCATGGCTCCCAGCAACCCAAACTCCCAGCGAGGCTGGCTGGAAGCAGGTGTCTGGGATTTATTCATCTTCTATAATTGAAACTTTGTTGCCTTGAGTGGAGGCCACAGCTGGCCAGGGCAGGCAAGAAGCTTGGCTTCCTCCATCGCCGGGGCAACCAAGCCTCCTGCTTGCTCCAGCTCTGTGGTTGCTGGGCAGCCATCTTGGCTGAATTAATTTGGATGTAGTTGCTCTGACTGGCTGGTGTGCATGGCTTGGGGCGTAGCAGAGGTGTGGTCAATTTGCATGTTTCTCTTTTATTAGATTAGACTAGGGATCCGGTGCATAAAAATTTGTGCACTGGGGGGTGGGGGTCCCTCAGCCCGGTCTGCAGTCTTGGACACCCTTGGGGGATGTTCACCTGCTGGCGTGCCTGGCCAGCCTGGGTGAGGGGCTGATGGTTCTTTGCAGGCTGGCCAAGCACCCCAGTGGAGACCCTCACCCCATGGGGGTGTAGCCAGCCTGGGAGAGGGGCTGAGGGCCATTTTCAGGCTTTCCACAGCTCCCATTGACCCAACGTCCCAGCAAAGCTGGCTGGAATCAGGTTTCTGGGATTTATTTACCTTCTATAATTGAAACTTTGTTGCCTTGAGCGGAGGCCTAGTCAGGCAATGAAGCCTCCTGTTTGCTTCACCTCCGTGGCTTCTATAATTGAAATTGTTGCCTTGAGCAGAGGCCCGGTCAGCCTAGGCAGGCAACGGAAGACTCCTGTTTGCTCTAGCTCCGTGGCTGCCGGCCGCCATCTTGGCCGGGTTAATTTGCATACAGCCACTGTGATTGGCTGGTGGGCATGGCTTGGCTGGTGGGCATGGCTTAGGTGTCTCAGAGTGATGGTTAATTTGCATATTACTCTTTTATTAGAGTAGATGATAGTGGTGTTAACCATACCACACAGGTCCCTCATGATCAGATGTCCTTTAGTACTAAAAAGGTAAGTGATTAATTGGGAGGTATATGAATTCTATTTAAAGTAACATTCAACTTAATTCCTCTAAGTAAAATAATCAAATACCAAACAAATTCTGTGTACCCCTAATAGTTTAAGTGATTTCCCCTTTTGGATAGTTTTAATTTTTAAATACTGATCAAAAGAAATTGGTGATGCTCAGCCGGCATAGTTCTGTGGCTAAGTGTCAACTTATGAAGCAGAGGTCACAGTTTGATTCCTGGTCAGGGCACATGCCCAGTGTGAGGCGTGCAGGAGGCAGCTAATTAATAAAAACATATTAAAAAAAAAACATGAAGTTGGTGATAGTTTCCTATGTATCCTAGAGATACTTAAATTGCTTCTAGTCACAAAATCATACCAAAGCTCACACAATAAAGGGTATAATATTCTGAAAACAACCATTATAAAACTTAAGAGATTAAAAATAACCAAATTTTAAAAACTGCAAATCTAAAACAAATTATAAGTTATTCTTTAAGAAACAAAAACTTTTACCTGAACAACAAATGTTTTATCTCCAAACCCTGGTGTCATTCCTAAAATGCTCATGTAAGAAGCTTCATTGATGAAGTTTTCGATTCCATGGAAAACTCCCCGGCCAGTAGCAGAGATCCGTCCGTGGATCCCACCCTGACTGATGGGCTTGCCAGTGACACAGGCATGGGCATTGATATCCTGCAAGAGAAAGCCAGAGCTTCAGAGATGAAGCCTCAGGAGAATTTCCTACGATGAACCAATGGAGTGAAGGATAGAGCCAAACACATTCTCATTCAACTAAAATAGGCTCTTTAGGAGTGTCACCAAGAGGCACATTACCCATTCTTTGATTTCTGTTCCCAGAAAATGTGTGAAACTAGACTAATATTTCCAATGGGAGGAATAGGGCATTAGGAATGTAACTTAGATTCCTAAAGTACAAATACAATGTCACAAAAATAGGCAGTATTTTCTTTAAAAAAAGATTTTTTATTGACTTTTTAGAGAGAAAAAGAGAGAGAGAGAGAGAGAGAGAGAGAGAGAGAGAGAGAGAGAGAAAGACAAACATCAATACAAGAGTAAAACACTGATCAAGCCCACAACCCAGGCATGTTCCCTGACTGGGAATCAAACTGGCAACCTTTTGGTGCATAGGATGACACCCAACCAACTGAGCTACATTGGCCAGGGCCAGATAGTATTTTTAATAGCTTAAAAGTATTATTCCTGCTCTAGATGGTTTGGCTCAGTAGATAGAATGTCAGCCTGCAGAGTGAAGGATCCCAGGTTTGATTTTGATCAGGGCATGTACCTAAGTTGCAGGCTCCATCCCTGGCCCTGGTTGACGTGTGTGCAGGAGGCAACCAATCAATATGTCTCACTCATCATTGATATTTCTATCTCCCTCTTTGAAATCAATAAAATCAATCAATAAATAAATGTAAGTATTATTCCTGCCTGGCCAGGGCCAGCATGGCTCAGGGGAGGTCACACTTTGATTCTTGGTCAGGGTACTTGCTGGGGGGTTATGAGCTCAACTACCAGTGGAGGCAGCCAATCAATGATTATCATAATTGATGTTGCTCTCTCTTTCTCCCTTCCTCCCTGAAATTAATGAAAATATAATGAAGTATTATTCTTTCAACAAATACTTATACCCTACTTAGGGTACATCCAACCCTTAAGTGTCTTAAAATCTACCATTAAAACTTAAGTACATCACCAAAACAGAGCTTTGAAGGAAGAGGCATTATGGTGTTCTTCAATGGGAAGGCTCAATGTTGTAAAGATATTCTTCTGTCAAACTAATCTACAGATTCAATAAAATACTATTCTTAAAAAAGCACTTAAAAACAAACAAACTAAAGTTCACCTAAAAGGAAGTGGGCCCTAGCAGGTTTGGCTCAGTGGATAGCTCGTCAGCCTGTGGACTGAAGGGTCCCGGGTTTGATTCTGGTCAAGGGAAAATGCCCGGGTTGCAGCTTGATCCCTAGTAGCGGGTGTACAGGAGGCAGCCAATGGATGATTTTTTCTCATCTTGATGTTTCCATCTCTCTTCCCCTTTCCCTTCCTCTCTGAAATATCTCTCTCTCTCTCTCTCTCTCTCTCTCTCTCTCTCTCTCTCTCTCTATATATATATATATATATATATATATATATTTATATATTTATACTAGAGGCCTGGTGTACAAAAATTTGTGCACTCGGGGGGGGGGGTTCCTCTGCTTGGCCTGTGCCCTCTTGTAATCTGGGACCCCTTGAGGAATGTCCACCTGCTGGCTTAGGCCCACTGCCCAAGCCATCGGGCCTAAGATGACAGTCAGACATCCCTCTGGCAGCCCGGGAGCTCACAGATGATGTCCACTTGCCAGCGGGGAGCAGGCCTAAGCTGCAGTCAGACATCCTTAGCACTGCTGAGGAGGCAGGAGAGGCTCCCACAACTACTGCTGTACTGGCAGCTGTCAGTCTGGCTTGTAGCTGAGCAGAGCTCCCCCTGTGGGAGTGCCCTGACCACCAGGGGCAGCTCCTGCATTAAGCATCTGCCTCCTGGTGGTCAGTGTGTGTCATAATGACCAGTCATTCCAAGTTGTTCTGCTGTTAGGGTCAATTTGCATATTACCCTTTTATTACATAGGATTATATAGGATAGAGGCCAGGTGCATGGGTGGGCGCCGGCTGGTTTGCCCTGAAGCGTTTCCCGGATCAGGGTGGGGTTCCCGCTGGGGTGCCTGGTCAGCCTGGGTGAGGGGCTGATGGCTGTTTGCAGGCTGGCCACAGCCCCTTCAAGGTGGGTGTCTCTCTCCCACCCCCGGGTACCTGGCCAGCCTGGGTGAGGGGCTGATGGCTGTTTGCAGGCTGCCCACAGCTCCCATTGACTCAACGTCCCAGTGAGGCTGGCTGGAATCAGGTTTCTAGGATTTATTTATATTCTATAATTGAAACATTGTTGCCTTGAGCAGAGGCTACAGCCGGCCTAGGCAGGCAGTTTCCTGCATGGCTGGTGAAATGAAGCCTGCTATTTGCTTTAGCTCCGTGGCTTCTATAATTGAAACACTGTTGCCTTGAACAAAGGCCCAGCTGGCGTAGGCAGGCAGTTTCCTCCATTGCTGGTGCAACGGAAGCCTCCTGTTTGCTCTAGCTCTATGGCTACCGGTCGCCATCTTGGCTGGTGGGTGTGGCTTAGGTGTAATGGAGTGAGGGTCGATTTGCATATTACTCTTTTATTAGAGTAGATTATTATAGATGACATATATAAAAAGAAGTGGGCCAGCAAAAGTACTCAAGGAAAATAATGGCATTTATACAAGTAATACAGTTCTCAGTTCTGTATTACTGAGAACAAAATAATTCAGGGCAATATGGAATAGTTACCAAAATAAGAAAATCCACTAACTCAGAAATTCTACTTCAAGGAATTCCACTTTTTTGGGGTATATTTAGTATGGTATCATTTGGGTTAAGAAAATAGGCACATGAGAGTAGGGCACAGAAGCCCACTGCTCTGTGAGTGATGCCTCTGGTCCACTGTGGGCATGAAGTGGAGGGCAGGGCCTCATTACCACCTTTCTGTGCCCTGAATTGATGGGCATGTATTCTTGTTCAGAAACAATATAATTAGAAAAAAGATAAAAGAGCTTGGGAGGGCTTCCCTTCCAAGGCGTCAAATATACTATAAACTGTAGCAACCAGTATGGAATAGACAAACAGGATTAGTGAGACAGAAGAAACTAGACAGTCTAGTTATACACAGGAAATCAATAACAACGAAGAAAGCATTTTACATGATGGCTAAGATACAAATTATTTAATAAGCTTAAGGCAATTTTCTACCCCTGTGAAACAAGATAAAGTGCCTTACTTCACAACTAACCCCCACCACCCAATAGATATCCTAGCTTGATGAGCTAAAAAGTGATTTGGTGTTTTCCTGTATTGTTTAAATATTTTTACAAGGAGAACTGAGAACTGTATTACTCATATAAATGCCGACAGAAAGAACAAAATTAATGAAGAAAAAACAGTCTAGTAAAGTGATTTACAGAATTAGTTTTCCCACAGTTTCTCCCATGAATAATGAACACTTAGGACTGCAGAACTGCAAGCCTAGTGCCCAGTGCTTTAAACAGTGGAAATGCGAATGTCAGCGCCGACAGGCGTGGTGCCAGCCCCAGTGCCCAGCAAACCCTATTGCCCGGGAAGCCCAGGGAGAACACTGGCTCTTCCAGGTGGGGCTAGACAACAGGGCCATGTGGATCAGGTTCACGCCTGGAAATAACAAAAACTATGCTTCCTTATTGTCCTGATTTTGAATTTCTGATAATTTTAAGGAAAAGCCTTTATTAGTACAGGCTGAGGTTTCAGCTGGCAACACCTCACGAAACATTCTTTTGCTGTCACCATTGGGAATGAATAACAATATACTTGTCCACTGCTCTGCACTCTTTAACCTAGTGTCTTGCTTAAAAAGAACAAGAGGCCTGGCCAGTACAGTTCAGTGGTTGAGCGTAGACCTATGAACCAGGTCACGGTTTGATTCCTGGTCAGGGTACACGCCCAGGCTGTGGGCTCAATCCCCAGTAGGTAGCTGATCAATGATTCTCTCTCATCACTGATGTTTCTCTCTCTCCCTTCCTCTCTGAAATCAATTTAAAAAATATGTAAATATATACAAAAGAACAAGTACGCAGAGCTTACTGAACACAAAAGGTGACGTGTAAGACTGGCACTCCTAAAATTCTTGGTAGAATTTGCCCATAAAACCACCATGTTTTGTATTTTCTTTATGAAAAGGCTTTATTTATGTTTTTTATAAATAATAAACTCTACTTTAAAAGATATTTTTATTGATTTCAGAGAGGAAGGGAGATGGAGAGAGAGATAGAAATATCAATAAGAGAGAATCATTGATGGGCTGCTTCCTGCAGGCCCCCTACTGGGGATCAAGTCTGCAACCCGGGCATGTGCCCTTGACTGGAATCGAACCTGGGACCCTTCAGTCCACAGGCTGATGCTCTATCCCAGTGGTTCTCAATCTTCCTAATGCCATGACCGTTTAATACAGTTCCTTATGTTGTGGTGATCCCTAACCATAAAATTATTTTTGTTGCTACTTCGTAACTGTAATTTTGCTACTGTTATGAATCCTAATGTAAATATTGATATGCAGGATGTATTTAGGCGACCCCTATGAAAGGGTCGTTCAATCCCCAAAGGGGTTGCGACCCACCGGTTGAGAACTGCTGCTCTATCCACTGAGCTGAACCAGGTAGGGCATAACCCCTACTTTTTATTAGCTTTGTGGCTCTTCAAATTTTCTATTTCATCTTATGTCACTTTAAAAAAATTTTTTTTAGGAATTCATCCATTTCATTTATGTTGTAAATTTGTTATTGAATAAATTCACTTGTAAAAAAAGATACTATTTGGGAATGAGAGTCAAACCAAAATTCTTTGTAGTATAAATGTCTCATACTATTCTTTTATTTCAGGGAATTTGTGTAATTGACCTACTATAGTATATGATTACTCATTTAATTCTCATGACTGTCTTATGAAGTAAGTAGTATTATTATTGCCATTTGACAGAGGAGGAAGTGGAGGCACTGCTACAGGTCAGAGCTGGTGTGCAAAGGAGCCAGTCTAGAATCCAGGCTGCATGCCCATGTCTCCCTACAGATTGCACCCAGGGATCCAGACTGATCTCTGCAAACAACAAACATCTTTCTTGTGGGACAATAGCCATCTTCCTAATTGTCTTCTGTTTTTCTTCAAGTGGAAAACTACTCTTCATGCCCCATGCCCTCTCCACTGCCCTCTCCACTGCCCCTGCCCCACTCCCCTCTCCACTGCCCCTGCCCCACTCCCCCTCTCCACTGCCCCTGTCCCACTCCCCCTCTCCACTGCCCTGACCCTGGCACTGGCTCCAGGACAAGCCAGTTCCTGAGCTGGTTTCTCTTCAGAAAGCCCCTTCCTAACACCCAAACTCATTCCTTGTAACTGAGTGCTTTCAGTGACTCCTCAACCGGTCCGCTGTTCTCCAATGCTAGGAGCTGTTCTCCAATGCTAGGAGCTGCTCTCCAATGCTAGGACGGGCTCACATCACTGTTTTGCTGGGCTCCTTATAGGCTCCTGCCCCCGAACAATCCCATTCGCTACCACACAGAGTGAAGCTTCAAAGGCACACTTAGCTGTGCCACACACTCAATCCAATTAGTGCTGCATTAGTTCCCCTCTGCATACAGGACAAAGACCAAAGTCCTGCTGGCACCTACAGGGCGATAATCTGGTCTGACCCTGCTCTGGGAACCTCTCTCAGGCCCTACAATCTCGCTGTCTACTCTAGCCCCCATGGTCTCCTCCCAGGTCACCTCCTGCACGTGAGAACTGTTACCCATGGGCGTCCTTCTGCTTCTGCTCACCCTCCCCTACTCTAGTTGACGCCTACTCATCCTCAAAGAAGGCTTTTCTAAGCTTATCTCCTAGACTTGGCCAGGCTCCCCTTGTTCTTTCCATAGCATCGGAACTTGTAATTTCCACCCCAATTGTACTGAGCACCTTGTTACATGTAGCCTTGCAGGTAGTAGGTGCTCCACATATTTTAAATGAATGTCTTTTTCCTTAAATGTTTGTTTTTCAGGGCTTAATCCCTTTCAAGGATAGAAAGTTTGGTCTTTTTCCTTGATCCCACGCGTCCTCCCCAGTCCTGCCACACTGATGTCTGCCAGGTGCCAATGCTGCCCCAACCCCTGTGCAGGAGGCTCTCCTTCTGCCAGTGCAGCCTGACACTGCCTGAAGGGGGAGAGTCAGCATTGAAGGCTCCCATCTGACCAGCAGGGAGAACAAAACCCGCCGAGTTTCATGGTTTTGTTCAGTCCTTATACCTTTCCCTCTTATAACCTTTCTGCATAGGCCGGCTTTCTCTTCAGACCATTCGCGCTCTGCTCCAGCTCCCAAACCTCCTGCTGTTCAAATGCCATCCATTTGCAGGTTCCAGTCCAAGTACCGCTCCCAGGGAGCCCTGTTTCAGAGACCACAGCTCCCCACCCTACCCCGCACCTTGCTGCGTATGCCCAACTTGATTCCTCCTTAACGAGAGCGTGAGGGAGGTCAGGATGGAATGCTCTTCATTCCTTCCTAGTGTCTGAGGAAGGTGTGTCGCCCAGGAGGCGATCCCTCTCTGAGGGCCCATCCAGGCATCCAGGACAGGGAGGCACATAAGGCAAAGAGCTCAATCCACGTTCCCTACATTTATGACGTAAGACTAGAGAGAGAACTAAAATCACATGCAAGTCAAGGTATGATTAAAGGGGAGGAGAAAAGCCCGTGAATTCTCCGTTTTCACATATGATACGACTTGTTCCTTCTTGTAGACAGCAAGGAAGCCCTGGGCCCTCGGGGTGGGTACTCACATAGTGCCCGATGGTGCTAGCATAGGTGTCCGCAATCCAGGACATCTCTCGCTCACCCGTGCTCATGTCTGGGGCAGGCACATCAATGCCCGGACCTGGGGGCACAGGGAAGAGCATCGCACCAGTTTTGAAGATAAACTCATCTCTAACACAAAGACCTTTATAATTCTCTAACAAAGCGACCGTGGCTAGGGAACTTTAGATTTCACGTAGGTAAATGAAGTCATAGAAATGTTTATTAAACGTTTCCCTACCAAATTTATACGCACACAATGTTATATGGAAACTTCTCTCGCTGGCATTTACGTGGAAGATAGCTATGTGCAGTATAAGCCACTCAATAGGCTTCTGTACGTGCAGGCATTGGCAAATCAGTCTGGCCCTAGGATCTCAGTTCCTAAAACTGCAGCCAGATAACAATGCTCTGATGAAGAGGGCTGTTGTGGGCAGAGAGTACTTGTGTGTGAGAGAGCACGGAACCATACCTTACTTGGGTGTAAGATCTCCTCAGTTAATAGGAGGAGGAAAAAGGACACTGCTAAAGCAGTTGTTAAGCCCACATTACTTTACACAAGATGGAATGCTGCTCCGACCTATTATTCAAAGCTTACTCGGTGTACATAAAGTTTTAGGCTTTGGCTTTTAATTCCTCAGATCACAGTAAACAAAAATAACAAGTTAGCTCAAACGTAGCAATAGGTACCAATGACTATACACAGTAAAATTCAAACAAAAATGTGTTGCCTGGCTGGTGTGGCTCAGTGGTTGAGCGTTGACTTATGAACCAGGAGGTCATGGTTCAATTCCCAGTCAGGGCACATGCCTGCGTTGCAGGCTCGATCCCCAGTGGGGGATGGTGCAGGAAGCAGCCAATCAATGATTAGCTCTCATCATTGATGTTTCTATCTCTCTCCCTCTCTTTTCCTCTCTGAAATCAATAAAATACATTTAAAAAATGTGTTAAATGATGCTCACTCAAATATGTAAAGGCAGAAATATGTAGAATACTTCTACCAAAGAAAGTGAGAATAAAAGGATGATCTACGCCCATGTAAATGACTTAGCATCATTACCAAGAGGAAAAAGCAAGATTCATACACCATGTATATGTTCCTATGTACATCTATCTCTCTATGTCTCTATGTATAATATCTATGCACAGACTCATGTGCATACATGTGTATAGAGTTTGGAAACATATGCACAATGTTGCTCAGTCTTTGGATTTCATTCTTATTTATAGCTTTCTATATTGTTTCAACTGAATAATAAAAACTCATTGTCCCCAAGAAACTAGAAACACCAATCACAAAGGATATATGCACCCCTATGTTCATAGCAGCACAATTTTCCATAGCTAAAGATTTGGAAACAACCAAAGTGCCCATCAGCAGATGAGTGGATTAAAAACCTGAGGTACATCTACACAATGAAATACTATGCTGCGGTAAAAAAGAAGGAACTTTTTACCATTTTCAACAGCATGGATGGAACTGAAGAGCAGTATGCTAAGTGAAATAAGCCAGTCAGAGAAAGATAAATATCACATGCTCTCACTCATAGGTGGGATATAATGGTCAACATAATTTGATGAACAAAAACAGATCCAGAGACAAATGGCAGGGGAGGTGGGGGGGGGGGGGGGGCGCGGGTTAGAGAGCAACCAAAGGACTTGTATGGATGCATATTAGCATAACCAATGGACACAGACACTGGGGTGGTGGGGGCTTGCCTGGGGTGGGAATGGTTGGGGGAAGAGGGGGCAATTGGGGAAAAAGGAAACATATATAAAACTTTAGACAATGAAAAAACAAAACAAAAAAACTCATTGTCTTTATAAAAAGAAAAACACAACTTAATAAATGGTTAAACTGCCTGGCCGGCATGGCTCAGTGTTTGAGCGTCGACCTATAAACCAAGAGGTCACAGTTTGATTCCCAGTCAGGGCACATTCCCAGGTTGTGGACTTAATCTCCAGAGTGGGGGGTGCAGGAGGCAGGCAATCAATGACTCTCTCTCATCATTGATGTTTTTCTCTCTGAAAAACATTGATGTTCTACCTCTCTCATCATTGATGTTTTTCTCTCTGAAAAACATTGATGTTCTACCTCTCTCATCATTGATGTTTTTCTCTCTGAAAAACATTGATGTTCTACCTCTCTGAAATCAATAAAAACATGTTTTTAAAAAATGGTTAACTATAAAGTTTCTCCAAAATAAAGATCATTCGAAGAACTGTACTCAAGTTCTTTCTCTAATTTTTACTTTTAAACCAGCAATATAAGGTACATTTTAAGGTTCTTCTACATTTCAGGGGCCACAGTTCTAGACATTGCACTGTTTTGTACAAGTTAGGATGCAATGGATAAAAAGCGGGTATAAGACAACTTTGAAATGACCACGGTTTACTTTCCTCACTCTGCCCTCCGCCCCGCTCAATTTGGAACTCTGTGCCCTAGAAGTTTTTTTAAGGCATCTTATAAATCTCATGAAGTCTAACTGCCCAAACCCATCCTTACCCCACAGGACTCTCATGTTTGGAAGGAGTAACACTAGCCTCATCCTCTGACAAAAGGGCACTAATGGAAACATTAGGTTACTGCCAGGGTATTTCTTTTTTATAAAGTAAAAGGTTGTAAACTTAACAGTTTACAGAGAGGATATCTAAATTCACACAATTAACATCCGTATTTCACAAATTAACAAAAACATAAAAGAGGAAAGAATCCTTCTTGACTTATTCTATTAGCCACTACTATCCTGATATCAAAGACTTCACAAGAGCCCTAGTCGGTTTGGCTCAGTGGATAGAGCGCCGGCCTGTGGACTGAAGGGTCCTGGGTTCGATTCAGGTTAAGGACACATACCTCAGTTGTACACTTGATCCCCAGCACTCGGTGGTGCAAGTGCGGGAGACAACTAATCTATGTGTCTCTTATACTGATTGGTGTTTCTCTCTGTCTCTCCTCCTCCCTTCCACTCTCTCTAAAAATATCTTTGGGTGAGGATTAACAACAACAATAAAAAACCTCATAAGAATCCTGCAGACTAATTAATATTCCTTAGAATATCAAAAAGAATAAAAAACGTGTGAATAAGCTTTTAAAAGGTAGTATAAGACTTGTAATCTGAAAACTATAAAATATCACTGAAAGAAATTAAAGACCTAAACAAGTGGAAAGATATTCAGTGCTCAAGGACTGGAAGACTTGATATGGTTTTGATAGCAACACTCCACTGTCTTCAGATTCAATGCAACCCCTCGCTACATCCCAGCTGACTTTTTTTTTGCAGAATTTGTAAAGCTCATCCAATGTGAGAGGGCCAGGACTTAGACTCAGGTCAAAATTGCAACCTGAAACTGTGGAGAGAGAAGTCAGAAAGTAACAGAGAAATAACATCAATTCCATAGATTTTCCCAGGACAAGTCCTGTGCCCTGGAGGGAGAGAGAGAAATTCTTCTGCTTCCATCTTATGCTAGGAAGCTTGCTAGCCCAGAGGTCCGGGTTAGTGGCATTGTGAGTTAATAAGGAATGAGGCTTTTGCACAAAAGAAATCAAATTGCTAGTACTTAAGCTTTCAGTGTTTCAAGGAATCACTTTTCAACCTTTGGAACTATAAAATACTTGCCAATATAGAGAAAATTAAGTTGAATACACTCTGGATAATGGGCAATAACTATAACTGAATAAAGTATAATATAACTCAAGACTATTAAATACTTCTACTTCTGAGATTTCAGAGAAGAGGAAATGACATAAAAAATTCTGAATACTATCAATAGGCTGAACAGGACTTCAATTCACAAGTCTCAGGATTAGTAGGCATTCCTGTGCAGGAGGCAGTCAGCTCACTAACTCCTGTAAGCCCACAGTGGTGTTCAAGAAGAGGAGGCATGTCAAAAATACAAATGCCTTTGAAATACATTCATGATAGGTCAAATCTAGTCAAGTTCTAGTATGACCTACATTTATTTTATTTTTATTAGTTTATTTAAGTCATGCCCTTCTTCTCCATTTCCCCCTAAAAAATAGGGCCAATTTCACAATAAGGATATCTTAAGTTCATAGGAATTTATGAACATAAGAGGGAATATTCAGGAGAAAACCACAGGGACAGGAAGAGAGAAAAAGTAGATCTTTCCTATGTTAGTTTCATTATGTTGAAAAGGTAAGCATTCTAGTTAGTAATTTGGTTTATTTTATTAAATGAAAATATTTCTAGAACAAGAAAAGAAATATATAGACTCAGTGCTTGCTAATTAAAGATTGAAGAATATTTATATATCACAGAAAGAGTATTTCTATTTCTCAAAAAGAATATGACACAAACTAAAACATCAGAAATTTAGTCTGACAAAAGCTCCCAGTAACAAACAACAAGAATGTCAGGAGCCCCCAAAATCAGCCAGTGGCAGCAGGGAGCCACCAGTGTGAGCCTCCTGACTCGGCCTGGCCCACTGCTTTGAAGGCACAGGCAGGCTTAAGTCTCCAATTCCAAAAGACATCAGATTTTCCACTGCTATCAGAACAGGGTTACTACTGTAAAACTGCCTTTTACAGATTTGAAAATCTTGTAATACAGGTATTATTTAGTTCCTAAAATATGGCCCCAGTGTTTCTGGAAATTGTAATAGACTGTAAATGCTGCTAGAGGACCAGAACCCTTCACTGTGTCCAAGGAGAAGAGGTGGAGTGGCCTCTCCTGATGTCCAAACTTTACACTGAGAACTGAAATTTCCTACGAGAGACGTGTCCTCTCTCAAAGTAAAAAGGAAGCCACAGCCATGCACGGGCTCAAATTAAGAAAATTACTTCTGAGATGGTCCCATTCTATGTGGGAACCTACATGGCAACACATACCAATAAAGCCTTTCTTTGCCAGCTCTATGGTGAACCTCCTTGTGATCTTTTCCAATTCATTATCCTGTAAAGAGAAAAACCAAAAACAACGAAAAAGACTTCGATAGGAAAGCCACCTGTAGAAAAGCTAGTTGCATCCAATTTTCTATTTATAGAACATTTTCATATACATTTTTTTTTTTTCCAGAACCACTCATAAAGCAGGCATTTTAAAAGTAAAGAAATGAGAGAATCAGAAATTAGGCTATACAAACAACAGAGTAGAAATAGGCCTCAAATCCTAGTTCCTGTTCTCTTTATGACTATAAGTCATATGAGAACTCCCTATGGTCTATTTTCATTTAAAGGGCAAATTTTTAAAAGAATAAAATCACATATTTATTATGTTTGTATACAGATGTTAATTTGGTATTATAAAAAGCATAAATAACAACAACTAGCTTAATTATCTTGGAACTAAGCAAAAAGAGTAAGATTTTTATCAGATTAGGTAAGATATTTGTCACTAGAATCTTGAGATCCTGTTCCCCAAATCTCAGATCATAGTAATTTAAAAATATAAGTATAAGCGCCTAAGAATATGAACAAATTACCCTTTAACCAAGCATGAAAATTGACGTTAAGCAGGTGACCTTTTAGATGGCAAATACTCAATAAGTTACTACTTGCTTTTTCCATTCCTTTTAAAAGGGATAGAGATCATTAACCTCATTGGTTCTGGGGGAGAGGGGCACAGACACCTAGTAATTTCAAGTCCTTTGCCAATGCACCACATGCACAGATGTCATTGTGATACTTACGGTATAGTTCTTGGGGTTGATTTTAACACCAGCTTTGGCACCCCCAAATGGCACATCTGAAATAGAAGGCTGAAAGTTGTTATTCCAAAGAAAGGATAACAAACTTAAAAAGGAAGAAAGCACTATGCAACACTACAAAGATGTGCATGATTTAAGCTTTAATTTCAGAAAATTCAAGCAATAAACCCACACTGACCTCTTTAAAATGTTGCACTTTAAAATCCTAGTGAACAGAAATTACAAACCCAGGCAAGTTCCGATGCATACTTAATCAGTGCGCTTGACTATTTCTGAAAGCAAACAGCATACTCTTCCTTCTAGTATAATCTGCTCTTATCACCCGATTATATGGAAAGGGCCTTAAAGAAAGGTCCAATTAGATGGTATAAAAAGTTCCCCATTTAAAAACAGGCTAAATCCAGCCCTGGCCAGTGTGGCTCTACTGGTTGAATGTCGCCCCATGTACTAAAAGGTCACCAGTTTGATTCCGATCAGGGCACATGCCCAATGTTTATCTTTCTCTCTTTCCCTCTAATATCAATTTTAAAAACATTAAAGAAGACTTAATCTTATTAAGACTAATTGGAAAATAATGTAAGCCTTAAACTGTGAAACAAAAAAATCAGTTCTCATCCTAAAAGTAAATAAACGTATTTCACTGAAGAACTCTTGTTAGGTACCAACAAAAGAGATCACTTACCAACCACTGCACACTTATATGTCATCAGAGAAGCCAAAGCTTTCACTTCATCCACACTCACGTCAGTGCTGTAACGAATACCTGTAGTATTTAAAAAAAGGAGGGGAGTGAGAGAGAAAGGAATGCATTTAGAGCATCCTCACAGGCTAAAAAAACAACGCTACAAATAGAAGATGTTTCCCCTTTTTACATTTTACACTCTGGTTATTTCCAAGAACACCCAAAGAAGCTAATGATGAAAAGTCAATACGAAAGGCCAGAGGGAAGCCGACACCCAGAACGCGCTCCAGGAGGAGCACTGACTTGGGTTTCAAGCGTTCTGATAAAAAGAAAAGACTGGTGTTGAAGCCCCGTTTTTGCTCTCTTGCAGGAGTAGCTAAGAGCATCAGTAGAGTTCCTGGGGATTTAGAGAGGAATGAGAACCTGTCCTTCAGTGACTGACAATCCAGAAAGAAGAAATAGTAACTATGATTTCACAAGAAATTACCTTCAAATCAATGATTCTTACATTTTTAGGAATGCAACTAACTCAAAGGTTTTTTTTCCTTTATTTTTTGGTTTGGGTGATTTGGTAATGGGGAGATCAAGGAATTTGCTTTCTGAAAACATACAGATATGGGCAAATGGATAGTCAATAAGTACAACAGATCCAACTTCAATATCAGGTGGCTAAATAGAGGTTTAGCTTCCAATGGGTATACTCAGAGAGCCTTCCTCTCTTCACCCAGGGCTAACCCCTCTTAACCAAGAAATGAGAAAGCCATCTCTCCTTCCTGGGGACAAGCAATTCTTTTCACCCTTTCTACAAGGATGGGTGGGCGGTCAACCAGATAGGCAACTTTAAGTCTTAATGCCCCTGTATTTAGAAGCATAGGTGTTTGATAGAGGGGACACAGAAGTTAGGTGTGCCCACTACTTAGGTTTTAGGAGTTTTCATCAATCATCCTTCTAAATTGTGCAGGGTTAAGCCATGTTGTACACTCCATAGTCCATTGCTTCCTAACCCCAAGGAAGAAGGCCTGAGTGTTTGACTGCACACTGGTTGGGGCTCCCTGACGCTGTGTGTGTTTGTGCATCACCAAAGGTATCTGGATGAAGCTGGGTACAACTTCTGCTGGGAGTCACGGGAAATGGGGGACCCAGGGACATCTCAAAGAATTCTGGAGAAAAAGAATTCCAGATAGAAAGATACAATATCTAATGAACTGGAAGCTTCAGGAAACGTCCCTAGTCATTTTTAAAAGATAGTTTCTAATGTCTCAGAACATCTATTTATACATAAATTATGTTTTAAGAGAATTTTATCTATTGTGTATGTGATCATAAAGAGCAAATTCTGAAGCTGAAATATGTCTGTGGCTTATTAGAAAAATAAAATGATTACATTTAAAGAAGTGACCTCTTAAAATCTTACATAGAATGGGTTCTCAGAACATCTGTAGAATGAACTTGTTATTAAGATGCTAAGACTGAGAAATAATAGGTATATTCTTATTTTTTAGCAAATAGCCAATGTCTGCACAGCCTGCTTCCTTCCCCATCTCTCAGGTCCCCGTTACAAACTTTTCATTCCAAGAAGCCTTCCCTGACCACCCTGTTTAAACAAGCACCTCTTCCACACACCCCCTGCTAGCCCCTTCTATCTTATTTTATATTTTACGACTGACTTTGTTATCTACTTGTTGACCTCCTGGCTTGCTCATGAAGACTGCTTTAATTCCTGATGTTTCATACAGAAAATGGCATGTATTAGACACTCAAACACATGTTGAACTAGGGGCCCAGTGCACAAAAATTTGTGCACTTGGGGGGTTCCTCCGCCCGGCCTGTGCCCTCTCGCAGTTTGGGACCCCTCTGGGGATGTCCACCTGCTGGCGTGCCTGGCTATTTGGGTGAGGGGCTAATGGCTGTTTGCAGGCTGGCCAAGACCCCCACTGGGGACCCTCACCCCATGGGGGTGTGGCCAGCCTGGGTGAGGGGCTGAGGGCCGTTTTCAGGCTGCCCACAGTCCCTTCAGGGTTCAGGTTCCTAGCCAGCCTGGGTGAGGGGCTGATGGCTGTTTGCAGTGAGGCTGGCTGGAAACTGGTATCTGGAATTTATTTAACTTCTAAAGTTGAAACTTTATTGCTTTAACCGGAACACTGGTCGGATTGTCCCTGACAACCCAAGCTCCCAGCACTTCCTTAAGCCCAAGGCTGGAAGCAGGTCTCTGGGGTTTATTTATCTTCTATAACTGAAACTTTGTTGCCACAGCCAGCCTAGGCAGACAGGAACCTTAGCTTCCTACATCGCCAGGGCAAGCCTCCTGCTTGTTCCAGCTCCGTGGCTGCTGGCCGCCATCTTGGCTGGGTTAATTTGCGTACAGTCACTCTGGTTGGCTGGTGGGCGTGGCTCAGGTATCTATGAGTGATGGTTAATTTGCATATTACTCTTTTATTAGATTAGATAATATACGAATATTTCTTGACACTTAAAACTTTAGGTGGAAAGAGAAAAGCCATGGCCACTAAATTCTGATATACATGTAATTTCTGCATAATTCATCCTAAGTGCAAAGACTAAAAAGTATTGAAAAGCAAAAGTACTAGCACCTAAAATAGACTACAGACAAAAACAATAAAATTTATAATATTAAGGCCAAGTATTTGCATTGAGGCCTGTGCAGGTCCCAACCTGTCCATGGTTTAGATTTGCTATCTGCCTCATAAAGCAAAGTAGAGGGTTTATCTTCTGGGAAGACCAAGTTGTCTCCTCCAAGCTCCGACACAGAAAAACAAAACAAAACCACCCAAGTACTGTGTCTTTAAACGAAATGAGGAAATGACGTTAGGCCAGGGGCCTGGCTTGGATGCAGTGTCCAGCTTCCGAAGCAGGGCCCCAGCGGGCCGGGCCAGGCCAGGAGCACCTGCTCACCTGGGGAGGTGCGAGCACGGCTCCTCGGCTTTGTGTCAGGATTGCACAGGACGATGCGCGAGGCTTAATGAACCTTGATTTCCTTTTTTCTCAAGATAAATTCATGTGGATAGTAAAACAGTACTATTAGTTAGTATTCCGCCTATTCCACATAAAGTATGTTTTTCATTTGCTTGCTGTCGTAACACACTGCAGACCAGTTTATTGCTAGCTTTACCCAGCTATCTATTGAATGAGTACAAAAAGTTTTAGAATTAAATACCCACTGCATTTTGAAGTTATTTGTTACATGTTCTTACAAGCTAATGTCTTTTTAAAGTATGATACTTTGTAAACACTGTATAATATGCAGCAAGAATTCTCGTGATTTAGTGATCCGTCTGCAATGTGTTAAGTGGGGGGAAATGTTACTTTCCCTTACTCAGTGTTTATAATGAATATATTCACCAGGAAACAAAATGTCTTGAAATACTAATACTCATAAATCAGATAGCAATCCTACTACAATAGGCATCCCCCGTGTTTTGAGTTATGTCTCCTCACTTTTACGAAAGACCTACACCAGTACCTGTTCAGGTTAACAGAAAGAAATCCAAAGAAATTTTCACTTTTACAAAAAACTGAAGTGTTCAGCATGTTTTGTAGTGAGCTGTTATAGGGGCAGCACACACCTAGAGCAGTGAGCGGCACTGCTTTAAGTATGTTAGCGTTATTTAGGCTTTAGGTGTTATTTGGTCGGTTACTTTTTGGGTCTGGGAGTGCTCAAATTTTCCCCCATGTAAATTAATGGGAAAATTAATGGTAATTGCTTCTTGGTAATTGCTTCTTCGATTTATATCATTCTGGCTTATAAAAGGTTTCATAGGAACACTATTGTTTTGATAGCTTTTGGAGAGTAGGTGAAACTTGTCTTATAGACATAAATGTTAATTAGAAACTAGACCTCTCCTTCCACAAAAGAGCATAAATAAAATGTCTAACTCATTGCAAAAGTCCTGGAGTGATGAGTCAGAAACTGTGCATGTACAACAGAAAACATGTTTCCAATAGTTAGAACACAGGAACTCTGGTGTATAAAGTGAAATTTTCTTCCCTAGCCACACCCATTTAGAGATTTCAATGGCAAGATTTGGAAGAAGTAGCTGCATCAATCACCTCCCACCCACAGCCTTATTCTGCAGGAGCTGTCAGGAAAGAGGGAGCATGCTGGGCAGACATGGGTGGACTCAGAAGTGAATGCAGGTGGCACTGCCTGGGCTAAAGAAGAAATAGGTTTTCAACTAATCTGTGGTATATAAATGTTTTTATTTCTGGAACTTGGAAGATATGCAAGTAACAGTTACTGAAAAACACAAAGTCTCAAAGTACCATAAATAAAATACTCTGGAGCAATACTTGAGACAAAACAAACTCCAGTAATAAAGGAGTTACTCACATGCAGGGAAGCTAGTTGCTCTTCCTCCCTCCTCTGGGATTGGAAACCAAAGACAATTACTAAAAATACACTGTCACCTGAAAATCTTTAACTATATTTTGCTGGACACTAAGAATATGACTGCAAAAAGATACACTCCACTGAGACTGTAAATTCAATGGATTAGCAGAACTGGAATACTGAAGGGCAAAATGATATGATACATACTTTGAAGTTTGCAAGAAATGGAAAACCTAGCATTTTTGGATGCCTAATACCTCAATACTCAATTTGAAGACAAAGTTGTTCAATATGCATATACATACAAGAGAGCCAGAAAACCTTAAACTATTTCAAACCAACATAAATCAAGAAGAATCATATTTGCAGTCTGAATATTCTCACTTTTTATAAAACCAAGCTTTTCCTCCTGTTGGGGTAGGAAGTGTGGCAGAGAAGGCTACAGGTGAGCAGGACCACCCTAGCTTAGGCCTATGGACTGAAGGGTCTTGGGTTCTGGTCAAGGACTTGCAGGCTCCATCCCCATTCCAGTGGGGGCACATGTGGGAGGCAGCAATCCAATCTATGTATCTCTCTCCCTTCCTTCTACTCTCTCTAAAAATCAATGGGGAAAAAATGTCCTGGGGTAAGGATTAACAACAAAATTGAGCAGGGCCAAACAAAGATCCTCTGGGAAACAGGGACATAAATGAGAAAGGAGAAAAATCTTATTCTAGAAATGGAAAGTAAATTATGTTTTGGTATCCTGCTCTTTCTAGTTCAGCACTGTTTGTCAGCCTCTGTTGACACTAGCATTAGGAATGGGTGGGAAGAAATCAGCTGAGTCTTGAACTGGGCTGGCATTTTCAATGAAAAGCTGGCTAAATCAGAAAGCAAATGGGGGTGATTATGCAGGTGTGGACGACAGGACTTCTATCATTAGAAATGGGTCTAAAATCCAGGACAACTTTCTGAGAGTAATCTGTGCTTTCAATTCAGAGAAACTAAAGAAAAGCCATCCATGGCAATGCTTGTTATTTATCAAGCTTGGTAAAGTTGGAGGATGGGCTGGTGACTGAATTAAGTACCTACTTTGCAATGGAACTTTGAAATCATCCCTTATATTCAAGAGAAATTAGCGGTTTTGAGCTAACTGGGAAGCAGATGTCTCAGAAGAACATTAATGAAATGCATACCAGTTAGCTTAAAATAGCTAATTTCTACACAAAGCACAAAGTATTTCTGCCTATTAACGTATTTACCAAAGATATTTCTTACTATGCTCAACGGCCTAACCATTGGTGTGCACTAAGTTTTTCTAACAGAATTAAAAATCAAGAGCAAAAACTAGCTGAAGTTGCCATGGTGATGAAGAAAACACTAGCTTGAAAGTCAGTGAAAACCACAAACTGAATTGGCCTCAGTGTTTTTCCTTTTGCTAGTTCACACAAAACCAGAAACATACAAAAAAGCTCCTAGCGACCAAATCACCATTGTTTCTTATGCTGAATCATTAAACACATTCATGAAAATTCAAAAGGTTTTTTTTAAATTATGTGGACCTGTATCTTTTAACAGGGTTTTATTTATTCACCAGAAGTCCAATTTCCAACTATTTTCTCTCACTTTTCAAAATTTTCTCACTCAATACTAACATAATTTCCTAACTCACAGAAAAAGCTGAAGTCTTCCCTGATTACCACTTAGGGGTGACAATTCTTAGCAACTTAAGTACCCTCCCTTCCAAATCATTTTCCTGTATTTATGTACATACATATCTATAGAATATATAGCTTTGTCTTGTGCTTAAGTATTTAACTTAAGGCCCAGTGAATGAAATAAAGAACATGCACTTTAACAGGGGGATCTTGCTAATTTTTAATAGATTCCTTGTTCTGATAATTCTAACAGTAAACTTAGTCACACCTTCATACCAAACAGGTCTTGGAACTGATGCTAGTTAAATTGATGAAATTCGAAAACATTTAGCAAAAGATAACAGTAACTCCCTCTAAAATGGTTCCAGGAGATAAAAGCTCGAAATTTTGATATCCAGTTTCATATAAATTATTCACAAGTCTAGCTGATATTTGAGACAGATCTTAAGAGAGAAAACCAATTATAGGTGGACAGGAGACAAGATATGGTCAGGCACCACAGGCAGAGACAGTACTCTGCAAGGGTAAGATTGAGAAAGTATATGCCTGTACTTCCAGTGTTCCTAAGGATCATTTTAAACCAGATTTCCTTGTTTTTAAACCCCACTCCTCTCTCCTTAGATAAACACTTTTGTGTCCCTGATCCCACCATTTTTTCCTACTGGTGCCTCAGGCTAGAAATTTGAGATCTCTTATTAGACTCTTCCTTCAATCCATACCTACTTCCTGTTGGGTAATACCACCTTCCTTCAAAATGGCTTCTCTGTCTTTCACTTTCATCTCCCCTGACCTTACCTATCCCATCTCATCCCATCCCATCCCATCCCATCCCATCCCATCCCATCCCATCCCATCCCATCCCTCCCAGTTCCACGGCTGCTAGCTTTCTGTGCCCTCCTAGGTTTATCATTACCCATCCAGCAAACCTGCAAGGAAAACTTTCCGCTCCCACACTTTTGACAGAAATGATATGGGGTTTTCCACACCAGCAATTCTCCACTTCTCCAAACACCAATTGGGTGTCCTAAACTACTAATTTAGTTCACTTTTGACACTGATGACCCAGTTGGTGTATACTCCACAAGTTAAGGGCTCACTCCCAAAAGACCTCCCTCCCCCTCATTTCAGTTACAGTACCGAGTGCTCAGGGTTCCCACACTTTTGCCCAACTTGGCTACAAACTGAAGGTTCCTACAACCCCCTCCTCAGGTTTGATAATTTGCTTATAATGGCTCACAGAACTCAGGGAAACACGTTACTTACATTTACTGATTTATTAAAAGGGTCCTGAGTACAGGAGCTTCTGTCCCTGAGAAGGTGGAATGTGCCACCCTCCTGGCACATGAATGCCTACTGGGGAGCTCTCCCGACCCAGGAGTTCAGGCATTTTTATGGAGGCTCTGTCACAGAAGCATAAGGAATTATTAACTCGGCCTCCAGCTCCTCTCCCCCACTGGAGGGTGGAAGGTGGGGCTGAGAGTCCCAGGATTTTAACCCCAGGATCACTTTTCTGGTGACCAGCACCATCTTGAAGTCAACCAGAAGCCCACCAAGAGTTGCCTCATTAGATTAAAAGATGTTCCCATTACCCAGAAAATTACAGGGTCTTAGGAGCTCTGTGTCAGAAAATGAAATTTAAGACCAACTATTAGCACAAAGGATAACAAGAGCTCTGTCAGTCAGGAAGGGGGTTAGGATAGTACAAGAGATCAAAAATAAATAAATACACATTTGTTATGGCACAAAAACTTACTCTTCACTATTTACAGTCTGTCCTCATGACCCCAGCCCACAGTCTCACCTCAGACCTGGGCTGAAGCCACCCTCTACTTCGCTCATAAGTGATCTTTCCCCACTCAATTTCTATACAGCCTTCCCTACTTCCTGATCAAGACTGCTTCTCCTCGTTATCTTCTTTGAATTATTACAGCAGCGCACTGTATGGTGTATTTTTAATTTTTCATTTCTTGATGGTTTCTGGAAAAGGAAAGGGCTGAGCTTAAAGCAAAGAGAGAATGGTATAGTACAGAAGAGATTTTGGTTTCTGTTCTATTTTGGGGAAATAAAAAAAAACATTTCAAAAAACAAAGCAATCAATGTGTTTTAAGCCTCTTACAGATAGCTCCCCAGCAGAAGATGGTCCTGAGTGCTCAGGGTTCCCACACTTTTGCCCAACTTGGCTACAAACTGGAGGTTCCCACAACCCCCTCCTCAGGTTTGATAATTTGCTATAATGGCTCACAGAACTCAGGGAAACACTGAGTTCCCTGACACAGAGAAGGCAATTAACAGACATGCAATAGATACATTAACTGTCAGAAATCCCCATGAACTGATGTTCTTTAAATATTAAGTTTAAAACTGTTGCCTACTGGGAAAGAAAACCCCACCTAATGGAAAAACTAATTTATTTGGAATACAGTCTAGAGTTTGTAAATCCAACATAGGTACTGTTACTCCTTTGCTGTTTCTCTCTTGGTAAGAGATTAAAAAAACAGTTCATGTAAATCCTATGGCCCAATATGTACAATATGCTTTTTGAAAGGCCTATGCTGACATATATTCCGTGACAATGATAAGTGGCAGAAGGGGTCACATTATGGACAATCTTTGTAATTGTCATTTGGGTCATATTTTCCTCTAGCCAAGAAGTAATTCAGAAAATTAGGTCTCACAGTCTGACTCCAAGAATAATCAAGAGAAATAATAGCAATTCTTGATAAACAAAGATTTTTCTTAGTTTTTAAGGAAGAACCACTCAGAAGAAAGCTATTTAAAGCTTATTTCATTAAAAATTCTTAACAATACATGTAATAACTGAGAAATATATTATTCTGGCTACACATGAAACTGTTAAACACCAAAGCTCTTCAAACCTCTTTTACTGGATAAACTCTCTTTAAAATGTTATTTCAGCGCTGGCTAGCGTGTCTCAGTGGTTGAGCGTCAACCTAAGAACCACGAGGTCACAGTTTGATTCTTGGTCAGGGCGCATGCCCCGGTTGTGGGCTCTATCCCCAGTGTGGCCCAGGCAGGAGGCAGCTGATCAATAATTCTCTCTCATCATTGATGTTTCTATCTCTTTCTTCCTCTCTGAGATCAACCACAACAACAACAACAACAACAACAACAACAAAATATATATATATATAAAACAAAACAGTGCTAAACCCACTTTCTTCGCACTGTAAGCCAGAAAGTAGTTCATGTTCAATTGATATTTCTTGAACTTAAATTTCAACACTGCCAATTTGGAGTTTAATACATACTGGTGCTTGTTCTCTGATTTTTGATGCTCCAATTCCTGCAAAGTGTACTTTGCATCTAATGAGTGAGCAGTATTTGTCTTCCTGAATATGAGGCTTTTACTGAAAAGCAAACTAGCTAGATGGATTCACACAAACTATGGGAAGACTGAATAACTATCTGATATAGGTTCCATCATTATCTTAAGTTCTTCTTTAGTAGATGTGGCATGAGGAGGGGTTGTGGGTGAGTTTAGAGGCATTTGGCTCCCTTTCCCCTCATTCCCCCCCTCCACCCCTTAAAATAAAAGGTCTTTATATTAGCAACACAGTTCATGTTTAACTAAAAAGTATTCAATGTAAAACCTCAGGGCTAAGGGCCATGGTGTAGAAGACCTACAAATTACCTGTCATCTAAATGAACTTACAGATTGGATTAATCCTAAATTTAATTTACCTACAAAGACTACATTTTATCTTGTGGCAGCAGATGGACACACTCTCATACTTTCTTCTTCAGAGTACTACCATTCACCACACAATTATATCCCAGAGGCTGAGGGGGACAACCAAACCTTAGCTGCTTCCACCCCTGCATCCTGTTGGCCAGACAAGAACAAGGACCATCTACCTGCTATAGTCTCCTTTTTGCATTTTGGCTCTTAAAAACCAAGTCAAGCCCTAGCTGGTTTGGCTCTAGAGATAAAGCTTCTGCCTGCGGACAGGGTCCTGGGTTTGATACTGGTCAAGGGCACATGCCCAGGTTGCAGGTTAAATCTCTAGTAGGGGGCGTGCAGGAGGCAGCCAATCAATGATTCTCTCTCATCATTGATGTTTCTATTTCTCCCTTTCTGAAATCAATAAAAATATATTTTTTTAAAAAGAGGGAAAAACTTAGTGAAGTTTATAGGGATTATGCAAAGCATCTTTTAAAATCTCAATACCTAATATATTCTGTATTTCTAAGCCAGCGTGGAACCAAAGAGGTTAAAACTTTAAGTAAAATAAGCTTTAAATGTTTAATTGGAAGAAAAACCCCCACTGAAAGTAAGTTCCTCTTAGAATATAGATTCTCTGCAATCAGACAAGGGGATAATTGGGTACAAGATCCTGGAGTGCCATGAAAGCGAAGCACAGAAGTCTGCAAGTTTTTCTTATTCATCCATTTATTATACTGTTCATTATCTTAAGCACACTAAAAAAATTTTAAGAGCTTTCATAGCAAAAACAATCCTCCCCAAACCTATTCTCTCCATACTTTCAAATTCTGAAAGAGAATAAACCTATCACTATAGAGAGGTTAATTTTCTTTTATATTATCTTGCAATGCTTGCTACTGTTTATTAGTTAAAATTCAATTTCTCAATGTTTATATGTTGGGAGTTAATAGAGCTTTCAGTGGCATGCCTTCTTGTAAATGGGATAATAGAAGAGAAAAATCATATCTTACACTCTAGCATAAGCAAGTGCTACAATAACAGTGCTTCAGGATGGCTGATGCAATTTGTTGCTAGGTTCAATATTATGGCATTAAAACTGCTGTGGCAACAAAAGGACTATGGTAAACTTCAGTTGCTTTAGTGAGTTTGTGGGGTTGTGATTTATAAAGATAGGAGAGGGCTTGGCTATTAGAACTTCCTGGACTGAATCAGATCCTGCAGAAAAGACAGCTAGTTCTTTTGTACGTCTTTTAAGCAACTGGAAAATACTGACAAAATAGTAATACTTGACTTTCACTTTAAAGAATCACTGCCGGTTAATATTTGCTAACTCTGCTTCTTCCTCCAACATTCTTGCTTGCTGTTCTTGAGTCTCAACTTGTATTCTTGGTTTAGGGACCAAGGGAGTGATAGGAAGAAGGCAGGCAATGTGAGGAGGCTGACAATATGTACATCTTATAGACTTTTGGAGCTGGAAAGGGAATCTAGAGGTCAAAGTGGTTCAACGTTGAGTTTAGAACAGGAAACTTAAAGGATACTAAAGTGTTACAGGTTAAGTCATAAAAGTGGGTGGGGTCAATGCAAATTTAGCCAGCAAGTAAAAGTAAATCATTAAACAGTTTAAAACAACCTTTGCTCCCAGCGGAGAATGCCAGCAGTGGTCAATTTTTTTTTCTGGTAGAGAGATTTCTAAAAATGATCCTTAGAAGTCAGCTGGTAAAATAGAATCGTGTGTCAGGTTTACGGCAACAAAGGGCACAGCCCGACAGCTCTCTGCAAACGCCAGCAAGACTCTTTACCTTCCTATTGGAGGTTACTTTTAAGCACCTTAAAATGTATAGTGAAATTTATTAGAGGAAATATGGGAAAAAAACCCACACTTTTATTTTCTCAAAGAAAGCAATATGACTGCATAAGCTAAATCCACACTCAAAACTTTAAAGTATGTATAGGATAACTTGGTAGCTACCAAATGGTATCCGACTCAACTCCTTTCTTCACCTACTTATCTCTTCCCCGGTGCTAGCCAGGACCGGTACACACCCCCGGGCTATTTCATTCCATTGGCTGGCGGGCCACCCAGCGTCTACACCCTTTAGATTTACTGTCAGGACGCCCGGTGTTTGTCAGAGGTGTTACACTGCTCATGCATTGCTACTTTGTGCAAAACAAAAGCTGTCGGGATAGAAAAATAATTAAGAAGACCAACGTGTAATTAGCAAGTTCCTTTGGTTAATACAACCGTCTAGATTTCAAACCCAGAGGCCGTTCATTTTTATGTTGCTGTATCCTGTCACTAGTGCAACAAGAGGGGAAAGCCATAGTTATTTCACAAGCTGCATTCCGGTGAGTCACAGAAGCCCACAAAAACTCGCAGAGGCACAGGCAGACGGCCACGCGCTCCCTTTTCCCGAAGCGCACTCGGCCAGGACCCGCCCTGTGCCGCCCAAAGGAGCAGCGCCCAGGGCTCCTCTGCACGCAGCCTCGGCCCAGGCAGAGCTCCCGCGGCGGGGCGAGGACCAGCTCCCGAGCGCCTGTGCGGGAACCCCTGCCCTGCCCGCCGAGCCTGACCCGCGGGCAGCCGGAGGGCCCAGGGCGCGCCGCCCGGGCGAGCGGGAGGCCTGGCCGCGGGTCGGCGCCGGCGCTCACCTCCCTTGCAGGGCGTGCGGTGCTGGCTGTGCTGGGCCCGGTAGCCCTCGATGACCTCCCAGGAGCCGTCGTCGCGCCGGATGGGGAAGGACAGGCTCAGCACATGGTTGCAGGGCTTGATGATCCGCAGGATGCCGCGCACCCGCTTCCGCTTCTGCTCCTCGCTCTCCCGGGTCCGCAGGTCCTCCACCAGCTTGTCCTCCACAATGCTGGCGCCGCGGTCGAAGAAGCCCTCCACCATCTTGAAGAAGTTGGGGTCGTCCTCGCGGTCAGCCGCCGCCTCGCTGTAGTGTCGCCGGGTGGGCGGCGGGAGCCCCGGCTGTGGGGCGGCGGCGGCGGCGGGCTGCCCGCGGGCCCGGCCCAGCAGCGCCGCCGAGTCGGCTGCCGCGGAGCCCAGGGCGGCGGGCCCGGCGCGGGACAGCAGCAGCGCTTCGCCCAGGCAGCGGTACATGGCGGCGGGCGGAGGCGCTCTCGGAGGCTCTGGACCGTGGGAGGGAGGGACGGCCCGGCGCTGGCTGCCCTTTTATCCGCAGCTTCCTGCCTTCTGGAGCTGTCCCCTCCCCTCGGCGCTCGCCGCCTCCCCGGGAGGACGGACTTTGGGGCCTCCGGCCAACGTCGCCTGTGAATGGCAGGGCGGGGGCGCGCCGCCCTGGAGCCGCGCCTCCGCCTCCACCGCGGCCTCCCCCGGCCTCCCTGACGACGGCGCGTGCCTGCCGGGCCCGCGGGCATGCAGGGACGCGCAGGCGCAGGCAGGATGAGCTCTGCGGGCACTCGGGGACGCGCAGGCGCGGGGAGGGTGGGCCCCCGCGGGCACTCGGGGACGCGCAGGCGCGGCGAGGGTGGGCCTGCGGGCACTCGGGGATGCGCAGGCGCGGGGAGGCGGGGGTGTCGGCACTCGGGGACGCGCAGGTGCAGGGAGGGTGAGTCCCGCGGGCACTCGACGCGCAGGCGCAGGGAGAGTGAGCCCCGCGGGCACTCGGGGACGCGCAGGCGCGGGGAGGGTGGGCCTACGGGCACTCGGGGACGCGCAGGCGCGGGTCGGCCGGTGCGCATGCTCGCCGGGCTGCGCGGGCCTGGAGCATCCCAGGGAGGGCGGAGTCTCAGGTCTGTGCGTGGCGCCCCTGGCGGGGTGCGGGGTACTTGAGGGGGGCTCTGTGGGGCTAAGGCCTGTCCTGGGAGGGGGCGCGCCGGCCTCTGGGGGGCGCTGAGGGGCCGGCCTCGGGACTGCAGGCGGTGCGGTTGGCGGCAGGCCGTGGTGAGTGGCGGTGTCCCTCTTTCCGCCCTGGGCCAGGCGGCCGCCCGGTCACTCCCGGGCCTACCCTGGAGGGTCCTGGGGCGGACGGAGAAGCGGCGTTTGGAGGCCGGGGAAGGGCTTGGCTGTTTGCACGGGGACCGCGAAGAACTGGGCGTCAGCCGCAGCGGCATTTTTGAGGTGGCTTGCAGAAACTGAAAAGGAGGAAGCCTGGGATCTGGGGATTCCCTTACCGACGGGCTTTTACCGCTTTTTAATTTTGTCCCTTCTAACCACTCACTCGACGATGTTGAGATAAAATAGGTAAATCGCTGTCGTAGCTTTGTAACATTGGCTGACGGTGCTTCCCTTTTGGGCGGAGGAAAAGGGGTGCTGTACTGAAGCATGCATTTCTCTCCGGGCAGATGAGGGGGCAGTCGCGCCCCGACACACATCTTCAGTAGAAGCTTTATCTTTGCCTAAAGCAAGCCCTGGCCTTCGTTTCTGTGCATCTGGGTTGGCGCCCTTCAAATGCCCCGCTTCAGACCCTCCTTAGAGGGTGGCCACCACCAAGGAGCTCCTCGTCGTCCTGGTCTCTGCAGGTCGCCTCGGGCCTGCAGCGACCCCCAGCCCTGCCCGCCTGCCCCACTTCCGGGCGCGCTTCCGGTGTCCCCCTTCACTTCCGGAGGCGTAAGAGAAGCTGCAAAATGCTTCTCCGGAGCGGTTGAAAGCTTCCTGGCAGTGTCCTCAGTTTGGGCTCACATAATCTCTTAAAAATTCTCTACAGGTTTCGGTGTTCCTTATGTTGACGGAAATATGTGTTTGAAATAGTCTAAAAACAAAAGCACTCCAGGGGGTTCTCCGTAGCATATGTATTACATGGACCAGAATAGGCCTTTTAAGCTGCTCGGAGGTTTAATTTTGCGCTTAAGCACACTTGATGAGAAACGCTGGTGTCAGCCGCCCTTGTGGGTAAGTGTGATGCTTGTGACGACCGCTGCTAAAGGCCGCCTTCCCCGGCTTCAGCGAGCCCAGTGTACTTAGAGCATGCGCACTTTGTAATCGGGCATTTTCCCGCCAAATCGCTTCGTAATGGAAGAAAGAAACCCAATAATGGTCTGACTTTGCAAAGTCTATCTGAGTTGTCTTGCACATTTTCGTTGTTGAAATGCCAGGCCCTCCATATTTGACGGAATCGGTCTCATCGTTTTTTCGAAAAAACTCGTCTCCCACGCTTTGGTATAAAAAGCGATATGACGAGTTTACTCGTTTCCCACAAAAAATGTGTGTTAAAAGCCACCGTTTAGACGTGCAAAACTACTTTGCTTTCTGGCTTTCACTTTCTTCATCTGTTAGAATATGAGAAGGAATGCTCTTAATTCTCACAATATCCTGCAAAGTATAAGAGGACGACCTAGATCAAGTAAATTGCGTTAACCTCAGGGTGCTTTCAAAGCAAAAAAGATGGTGCTGATATTTTGCAGTATTTGCTAGATTAAAATAGTCACAGTTTATATTTGTATTGTTTCTTAGTTGAAAAACATTCCCTGAACTGAATCCTCAATTTGTCTTGTTGGTTGAAAGATTAAGGTACCACCAAGTTTGCTTTTCATTTTGATAGTGTTATCATTAACATTGTATCCCCCCGCCCAGCCTTAATGTTCCAGAATAAAGTGATTAGAATCAGTAAACATGTGGACTTTTTTTTTCTCTTCCGATGAAACTCTTTGGTATGTTTTGAGGAAAGTGGTTTAAAAGTTCGGTTTTATTGCTCTTGTTTATCTCTTTCTTGATAACTATTGCCTTCAGAAAAATAAATGTTTAACTTTGCTTTCTCCAAGTCTTAGTCACCTGAATTCAAGATGATGGAAGTGAGGCAGGGTAGTAAGAAGCTACGATAATTCCTTGGCAAGTGGGATAGAAAAACTGAGACGGATAGTTAAATAGCAGTTTGCGGCCCTCTAATAAATTCTATCTTCCCTAAACCAAGGACATGTAAGAGTAAATGGTTTGTACTTATCCCCAACCAGAGGGTACATCATGGAGATAGATAGCAGAAATGCAATTAGTGCCATTTGTGCCAACTACACCCAAGGACAGATGAAGTTAAGGGAGTAAATCTCATTTTGGCATTGCAGCATAAAACTGATGAATATTCTATTGAAATCTTCCCTTAAGACCTCCCCTAAATGCCCAGCTTTTAAACCCCCTCAAAAGAAAGGTCACAGAGCCTGCTCTCCCAGGAATATGCCTGCACCCTCTTCCTTCCCCCACAGGCCTGCATCTCTTACTCTAAGGAAACCCATGAGGCTTGCAGCCAGGGAGCAATGAGCAGCAGCAGCTCCTCCCAGACAAACACCCCGACCCCGTCCCCAAGGCCCCCCTTTCTCTGACTTTTTAGCCAAAGCAGCCCAGTCTGCTCATTTCCCTAGCCCTTTATTTCACTATCCCCAGCTTTATTTGTTTATGTTTTAACCAGAGGCCTGGTGCACAATTCGTGCACTGGTGGAGTCTCTCAGCCTGGCCTGTGCCCTCTCGCAGTCCGGGACCCCTTGGGGGATGTAGCAGTGCACAAAGCTGCAGGTGGCTGGGGAGGAGCCCAAGCTGGGGCTGGGAGCTGTTCCCACTCAATCTCAACCCTATGGCATCTGGTGCTGTGGAGGCAGTAGAGACTCATGCTGCCACAGCTGCATTCACCAGCTTCTTGGCTGAGTGGCGCTCCTGCTATGGGAACACTCTGACCACCAGGGGGCAGCTCCTGCATTGAGCATCTGCCCCTGGTGGTCAGTGTGTGTCATAGCTACCAGTTGACTGATCGTTTGGTTGTTCAGTCATTCAGTCACTTAGGCTTTTACATATATAGATACATATTTTGATTTTAGAGAGAGGAAGGGAGAAGGATAGAGAGATAGAAACATGGATGAGAGAAACATCCTTGATTGGTTGCCTTCTTCATGCCTCCTGCTGAGGATTGAGCCAGCCACCTGGGTGTGTGCCCAGACCAGGAATCAAATCCCAGCTTTAATAAATGTCCTCTAAATATCACCTGGACTTGTGTTGTGAAATCTTTCTTGCACAAAGTCAAGAACCCACACACTACCAGCCAGCCCTAGGCAGACCCGCAAAGGGCTTTCCAGTAACAAAAGGGCTATGGAAGGAGTGAGGAAATTATTCATAATTGGGAGTTTCCTATGTGTAGATATCTTACAAAATGGCTCCACAAGAACCCTACAAAGTTTTTATTTTTAAAATCTGCATTATGTTTTTAAATTATATACATGTAAAAAATTTCAAGAAGTACAGATAGGTTTTTTTTTTTTAAAAAAATTAAATCTCCTTTCCCCATTTTGTAATTGAAGTGTTTCTCTTCACCCTTAAGTAGGTAGTATTCTAATTCCTGATGTAACAGAAAGGGGGAGGAAATTCAGAGACTAAGTAACTTGATAGTCACTTAGCTGGTAAATATCAGGCTATGATTTAAGCCTATCTCTCTGACTCCAAAATTATGCTGTTTTTACTATTCCAATAAATATTTTAAGTGGTTGTTGCATTGAGTTTAAAATTGTTTACTATGATGTAAAGTCTAGTGAGTTTCAGCTTTACATTGGTGACCGCCTTTATAAAATATACAGATATTTTGCAAATTAAAGATTAATTATTGGTAGTAATTTCTAATTCAAAAGGAGTCCAGAATTGAAGGAAATTTTGGTCATTTGTTAGTATCCAACAGACAAATTTTCTGCCTTTGTGGTTTATGAGTTTTTCTTAGCTATGTTAAAATTCTGGGTCTTCTCAGCATGCTTTTGTGCTTCCAAGTGCTTTTTAAAATATTTTAGAAAAAGAGTTTTAGTATGAAGAAAGACATAACATAAATACATGAACAATGTAGTTTTTAAAGTGATTTAATTTGAAAAGATATTACATATTTTCTACTTTCTCTTGAGGCTTGTCTGTGGTGGACATTTCATTTAAGTGGAATCATACAATATGTGGTCCTTTGTGACTGGTTTCTTTCACTCAGCATCATGTTGTTTAAAAAAAAAAAAATATATATATATATATATTTTTTTTTTTGAGAGAGAGAGAGAGAGAGAGAGAGAGAGAGAGAGAGAGAGGCTGCCTCCTGCATACCCCTGTGGGGATCCAGGCCCCAACCAGGAATCAACTGGCAACCTTTTGTTGCATGGGATGATGTCTAACTACCTGAGCCACGTTGGCCAGGGTGGCATACATAATATTTTAAAAGTTCATCCATCTTATAGCATGTGTCAGTATTTAATTTCTTTTTATGGCTGAGGAGTATTCACATATTTTAGTCCATCACTGATGGACATTTGGGTTATTTTCACTTTTTTGGAATTGTGAATATGCTATTATGAACATGCTTGTACAAGTTTTTGTTTAGACATATGTTGCAAATTCTCTTGGGTATATACCTCGTAGTGGAATTGCTGGGTTGTATGCTAGCCTGTGTTTAACCTTTTGAGTTAAACGATTTTCCACAGCACCATTTTCATTACCAGCATTGTATGTGGCTTCCAGTTTCACCATTTCCTCCTCAAACATTATTACTTGATATGAAATTGTAGCTCATTTTGGTTTTGATGTGTATTTCCTGAATGATTTAAAAAAATATATTTTTATTGATTTCAGAGAAGCAGAGAGAGGGAGAGAGAGAAACATCAATGATGAGAGAGAATCATTGATTGCACGCCCCCTACTGGGGACTGAGCCCACAACCCGAGCATGTGCTCTTGACCAGAATCGAATACAGGACTCTTCAATCCGCAGGCTGGTGCTCTAGTCACTGAGCCAAACCGGCTAGGGCCATCTCAGGACTACCTTACCTTCTTAAGTATGAGTAGTGAATTTTAACATCGAATTTAATAGTCGTCAGCATTTTGTTTTCTTATAAAGTGGCAAAAATATTTGGCAAAAATGGTTACCCTATCTATATATTAATAATGATAGAGTAAAACTAAATGATATCACAAATAAAATATTTAACTTTTTAAATAGAGCTTTTAAAACAAGAAACTAAAATCAGGTCTCTATGGTACTAAATTTAATAGGTTTTAGTTCACAAGTGCTTGTCAGTACTTCATAAACCAGTCAGATGAGTATGGGGAGGGAGGAGGACCCTGTCCTACCAAATACCACATGCAAATGCCTGAAGATAAACGAGACCAGGGTTTGAAAATATAGAGTAGCATATACTGTACTTAAAAGCAGTTTGAACCTCACAATAGTTTGGCTTAAACAGCAATTTGGTTGAAAATAAATATCACTTCTGTTTTTTTTAAGTATTGGTAATTTTGGTGCATTGTGGATTTTTTTTTTTGAATCTTTGTACCATATTTTCCAGGGACAGTTTTTCTAATATTTGCTTTTGTGTGTCTAATTGATTTTAGAAAAATTTATAATTTTTATTTTTTCCCCCTTTAGTGAGCATGTTTTTGTAAAAAGCAAGAAAAGTATATCATCCTTGCCAGTATGGCTCAGTTGGTTGGAGAGTAGTCCCATGCATTGGAGGGTCATGGGTTCAATTCTGGGTCAGGGCACATGTATAGGCTGCAGGTTTCTTCCCTGATCAGGTTTTATCCCTGATCAGGGCGCATGCATAGGGGAGACAACTGGTTGATGTTTCTCTTACATCGATGTTTCTCTCTCTGTCTTGCTTTGTCTCTCTGTTTCTCTCCCTTCCTCTCTCTCTAAAATCAAGTTTTTAAAAAGTTAGAAAAAGATAAATATATCAAAGAAAAGGATCTGAAAATTTCAGGGTTTGTAGTCTTTTTTTTTTCTTAACCTCTTCCCTAATAAATCAAATGTCTATAGTATGTGCTTGTCTAGTTTGGTTAAGTTTTCATTTTGCTGCACTGCTGAATAATATTCCATGAAGGTTTGATCAACTTGCTTGTTGATCTTTCCATGCTGTGAGTAAATATGGTTCTTTCCATGTTGTGAGTAAATATGAAAAATAGTAGAACCTTTATCCCTTGAAGCATGCAAGAAACAAGTGAGGTCTCTTAAAAATTAACTATATTCAGGAAGGATTCTGAAATCACCTGTATGCAACTCATAACTCTGTATTTTTCTTTTTTTGTTTTTGTTTTGTTTTTTAGTTGAGGTTAAGTTTTTTGTTTTCCTTCTGTGTAAAAAAAAAAAATTCACTTATTCATCGTTCAGAATGCCTTACCGTTCAGCTCCATTTACTGGTCCTACCGAATACCAATGTGAATGACCCTCTATAAAAGCAACTCTTAGATATCATTAGCATTTTCTCTTTGAAAATTTTATATCAATTGTGATTTCAATATGGGATTGGAGTTTGTATAGTAAGAAAGTTTAGCTGAAAATTGGGACACTTCTGTGATGCTGGAAAATATACTGGAGAAGCGCAAAGTACCTTCCTGTTGACCATTGTGGAAGAGTTGTGGAAGAAGCAGATTTTATTGTGAAGCATAGATATGAACACCATTACATTGGGTTTGCTTCTTAGTGAAAGGAAAAGAAAAACATGAATGAAGCAGTAATGGCTGAAGTCACCTAAAGTAACAGTGGTTTAACTTCCTAATCTAAGGAGCATGCAGTGAACAGGTATTTGCTAGCTATATTACTTAGGATACTTTGGCCTTCAGGTCATAATATGCAAACAAAAATGGCTTAAACTAAAGCCATAAACTAACCAAGATAGCTATTATCTTACAATAATTTTGGAGGCAAGACTATTTATTCCCTTGTTCGTACAGGACTCAGTGATACGTCAGGGACCCAAGTGCTTTTTTCTGTGTTAAATTCATCAAGAGGTGATTATCTGTCCTCATGTTGAAAAATTGCTGCACCAGTTCCATAGTGGTTATGCAGACACAATTAAGTACGATGTAGAAGAACAGCAGTTTCCTCTCAGATCTCTTTGTTGGTGAAGTAAACATTTTCCAGAGGCCTGCTGGTCAGCTTCAGCTCTCGTAGGCCCCAGTAGCTAGGAATGGGTCAGTGCCCGTGCTCTTGCTGGCACTTTTAGCTTCTAAAGTACAAGCAGGTTCCGCCAGCAAAGAAAAAGGAGTGGAAGAAATAATTGCTAAGTTGGCAATCAACAGTGCTTGCTGTATTTGCCACAGAAAATTACTGACCTGCTCTGTGTTATCTTATTGTGGTAATATATTTCCTTAGGATATAAAGTTTAATAGGATGAAATATTGTTAAATATGACACTGGAAAATAATTTGATGGTTGGGGTTTCATGGTCAGCCCCTTGAGAAATATGCAGATTCTAATTCCCTTTGAAAACGACCATGTTCTCTACATGGAGAAATTTGCAGTCTAGTTCCCTTTGAAGTCTTACATAGTGATGGTAGTTTAATATTATACTTATTTTTTTGAACAGTTTTTCACCATTGACAGTTTGTCAGGTAGTAACTCGAGTCTGTGATGTTTACTCTGTTGCCAGACAAGTCAACAGAATAGAAAGCTGTTCGCAACCTGCTGTGGAAAATCCGGGAGTGATAATGAAATGTCAGATGTTCAAATGATTTCAGCAGATTTTCAGGTGAAGCTGCCATCCGGAATTACTCTCATTGTGCAAGTGGATTAGATTAACAAGAGGACTGACTTTATACTGAAATTAGGAGTTCTTGTCTGTGTGCTAAGGGCAAAAATGACAGTCTCATTGGGCTCTGGTATAGCAACACACTATGAGAAGTACAACCTGGGATCAGTCTATTTTGAAGGTACATGGTTATTGTCCCCACAGTTTCCTCATCAAATGTAGAATCATTATGATTGTTTTCTTGGAGGGACATCTACAATCAATGAAACACAAAGGGATTCCATCGTAGATTCAGAATTTGATACCTGCCAACATCAACAGTGAAAATTCTGGTTAGATATTTTTAAAAGAATGGATGAAGTGTCTGACCAACAATATGTCAGTGGGAAAGTACTAATACAGGGATAGAATAAGTATCAGGGACTCAGAAATAAAAAAGTTTGTGATGAAAGGCTCAAATTAAAGCAAGTACTATTTATTCCTCCATTATTTTGTATATTTTTGTCTATTTTAATGAATTATAGACTTTCACGATCTTCTGTAATTTTATATTCTTTCTTGCCTCTTTTAAAATATAAATACTAAAAAGTGAGCCAAACTACATTAGAGAAGCAATCACAAATAGTTTTAAATTAATTAGAAAAAGTTTAAGTGGAAAAAACAAATATCCCAGCCCTGGGAAATTCCAGGTCCTTGCCTCTTACGGTTTTCATTTATTTTAACAGTTTTGCAAGGGAAAATTAAGTGTATAAGTGAGACTAACAAAAAAGACTGCCTCATAAGTCTGCAATAACTGCATTCTTCAGCTATAGGCATTTCCTCACTCACTCTTGCTGTCTGTCTGAACTCAGATATGGTATCGATGGGATACTTAGATTTTATTCCTAGCCTATTCCTATAGATTTATTTCTATTTTTTTTATCACTATCCTTTCATATTGGTTTTCATTATGGAACATTTAAGTTAAAACTTTTTTTTTCTCTACAGTTAAAGCAGTAATAACTGGCAAAAAATGTATTAAAATTTTAAAAAGAATAAAACCTGAAAATTCTGAAAAATAAAAAAATGCTTTAAAATGTGTATCTAGGATCATAAAAGCACTCCATTATATAATTAAGGTACCAATAATTGAGAAAAAATGAATAAGTATATTCAATTTTTTCTCTTTTTAAAATTGATTTTTTATTTTGAAATAGTTTTATAATAATTTGTTTTGAAATAATTTTTCTTTAGAGATAATTTAGATTTACTCAAGAGTTGCAAAGATACTGCAAAGAGTTAGCTTGCCCACCTTTCTCTGATGTTAACCTTTTGCATAGCCATGACACGCTTATCAGCACTAAGACATTAACTTGGATGCTTGGTGCCAGGTGGGCACTGGAAATATCAGGGAAACACTTTGTAAAGTATATAATTGTCTAACTGCTACACTGTATATCTGAAACTAATACAAAATAATGTTGAATGTAAATTGTCGTTGGAGTATGGGCCAGCACACCAGAAGGCTTGAAGGTTCGATTCTTGGTCAAGGGCAGGCTCTGGGTTATAATTTCAGGAAGATTGTATGGGGGAGGCAGCTGCTTGATGGGTTTCTCTCACATCGATGTTTCTCTCTCTCTCCCCCCTATCCCTCCCTTCCACTTTATCTAAAAGCAATGGAAGAATATCCTCAGGTGAGGATTAACAAGAGATTCCAGCAGTGAAAGTGTTTGAGGTGTTGGGCCTTTGAGTCTAGGCTGAGTGGGGAACGAATGAAATCAGAAAGTAGCTACTGGAATGTGAGGTGGTCAAGATGGATATTGAAATTTAAGATTAAATGGAAGAGTAGTTGTCAGTTAAGACTGAATGCAAGGTCTGGCTGTCAGATGGATTTCTGAAGTGGAGAGAAAGTAAAGGTTATTGGAGTTGAGATAAGGGGACTGTAAAGTTAGGATGTCACTCAGAATGGAACCAGGTTCCAAAGTCTTTAGTGAATGTGGGAGAGGTCAGTAATGACAATAACAAGGAGAGAGAGAGAGGTAGCAAGAGATGACATAAATCTGAAACAAAAAGAGGTACTTTTATTTGAGGTTAAAGAACTGTGATTGTGCCCTAACCTGTTTGGCTCAGTGGGTAGAGTATTGACCTGCAGACTGAAGAGTCATGGATTTGATTCTGGTCAAGGGCACATGTCTGGGTGGCAGGCTTGAACCCCAGCAGGGGGTGTGCAGGAGGCAGCCAATCAATGGTTCTCTCTCATTATTGATGCTTCTATCTCTCTCTCCCTCTCCTTTCCTCTCTGAAATCAATAAAAATATATTTTAAAAAATGCCTCCAATCAATGGCACACACATAATATATAATTCTGTATACTAAAAGGCTAATATGCAAATAGACTGAACTACGAAACAACCGAACCGCCGAACAACTGGTGGCTATGATGTGCGCTGACCACCCAGGGGCATGCACAAAACATGGTGGATGTTGGTGGCAGGTGGCAGAGTGTAGAACATGGCAGGCGTTGGCCATGGTGGGATGGTGGAGCAGGTGAGCCGGGGTGCCAGACCAAGGCGGAGCGCAGGTCGCTGACATAAGGGCGAGCCTCTGGTGGTTACTGAAAATTCTTTGCTCCCTCGTGCTGCGGTCCTATCCAGCACTCGCACTTGCTGCTGACACTGGCCCTGCTCACATCTGCTGTCATTGGGTGCAAGCAGTGGCTGCCAGCCCTGATCACCCCTGAGGGCTTCTCCACCTCCCCCTGATCCTAAGGGGCGATCTGGGCAGCAGCCACTGCTCACACCCGCTGCTGGCACCGGCCCCAATTGCTCCGCACCATCAGTGGGTGTGAGTGGGACTGGGGCTGTCAGCTTGTGGGAGCGGTGGTGGCAGGAGCAGGGTTGCCGGCAGAGGACTGGGGGCCATGGCAGGAGGGGCTAGGCAAAGGTGCGGAGGATGGGCCGAGACCCACCCCTGTGCCCACTTCAGCTTCACAGCTCACAGTTCCTTTCAAGGTGCATGAATTCGTGTACTGGGCCCCTAGTTTGTTTAATAAAATGAATACCATCATACTTGGACATTGCTGAGCACATTGGCGGTTAAAAAAAAAAGAACTGTGGCCCTGACCGGTGTGGCTCAGTGGATGGAGCGTCAGCCTGCGGGCTCAAGGGTCTCAGGTTCGATTCCAGTCAAGGGCATGTGCCTTGGTTGTGGGCACAACCCCAGTGGGGGATGTGCAGGAGGCAGCTGATCGATGTTTCTCTCTCATCGATGTCTCTAACTCCCTATCTCCCTTACTCTCGGTAAAAAATTAATAAAATATATTTAAAAAAAAAGAACTGTGATTGTGAACAAAGAATGACTTCCATGTTTTGCATCTGCTCTGTACCAATAGTTTGCACTCATGTTTTAGTTTAGGCAAGAAGATTGCTGGAGTGTTATTCAAATGGGTTCAGGTTTTAGAGCATTTTTTACAGTGGAACAAGATAAAGGGTTATCAGGAAATATAGCTATTGGAGGATGTGTGATTTTCGAGGAGAAATGATCAGAGTGCAGCAAGGAAAAGGGACTAATTGGAGAGGCTTAATTAATTATTGGAGGGGCTTACATTTTGCATGGTTGCAGTGATGATGAAGAACATGGCAGTTTTGGCTGATTTCAAAATTTTTATTAATTTGTGGACGAAAGGGGCCACATGCTAACCTGACAAGCTTGGGGAAGGCCTGCATGGCAGTCTTGCAAACTCAGAGACCTAAAGTAACCACAAAGGATGGTCTGAAATTAAACCTTAACTAAAAGCAGTTGTGGTGGGGAGTTACATTCTAGGCCAGTATCTTCACTGACAAGGTCAAACTTTACCATAACTGAGCCTGTTGCCTTTTTGCATCTGTAATAACATATCCTTGAAGTTTCTAGGTAACTTGTAACTTCCCTTTTTTTCCAGACCCCTCAGGTCACAAACAAATGTTCTGAGCTCTAGGTGACTGATAAATTCCTTCATTGTTATTGTTATCATGTTGACTGTTAACTATCCTGTACCCACCTAAGTATGTGTCTATCATTTCACTTTTTATCCATTCCCCTAGGTTCCCCCCTCTGCTTTCTCCCCCTCTTTAATCTATTACCAGTAGATTTCACATAACCTACCTGCATCTGCTCCTTTGATTGCAATGTATAATAATAGATGAAAAACTGCCATTCTCTGGAGCATTATCCCAATACTTTGAGATTTTGCTTCCCAGCAGTTGTCAACACTTTGGCTCAAATAAACTTACGTACATTCTTTATAGGTTTGAATGTTTTTACGTTAACAAATTTTTATTAATTTGTGGGAAAATGTATTTGTGCTGACAGACTGAGATTCTGGCTTGAGTGCCAAGCTAGGTGACTTCATTGTGTACAGGGTCACTTAGCAGTGCTCAGCAGTCTGTGGCCTTTGCTCAGTACGCGTGAAGAACCCTGTTTTGTCCTTTAGCAAGCTTTAGCCCTGGGTGAGGAGGAAGTGATCGGTGACAGGGTATAAGCACTTCTGAAAATCCTGACGTGTATTGCTTAGAAAAAATTCTAAATGGGAGGGTAGAAAATTGGCACTTTCAGTAATGACTATAAATATCACAATGGACACAATAAAACACCATCATTTGAATATTGATTTCAAGTCTGTACAGTGGTTGTGAGTGAGCTGTAGAGGGATGGCCATATCTTGATCATGGAAAACATTCTTGTCCTTGTCCATTCGATTCCGAGCTAGTCTAGGTTCCACACAATATCTTAGATAATGGGTTATCTGCTCTGATTAGGCAGGCAACCACTTGAAACCTCTCTAAGGGCTATAAGAATGGCAAAATGATGCTCCTTTCTGCTACATGTACGTACAGGTTCCAGGTGCTGAATCTGTTCAGCAGCCTTGGTACTTGGGTTCTGGCTCGGAAAGAATTAAGAGCAAGACCCAAAAACTGTAAGGGAACATTTATTGGGTAAGTTGCAGAGGTAGAAAAAGTAATTTGTGGAAGAAATGGGCTTAGGAAATAAGTTATAGAGGTAAAGGAAGGGCCCTTGGTGCTTGGGAGTGAGGAAGCTAAAGGTAACTCGCCTGGGGGTGGGGAGGAGAAAGGGAAAGGCAGCACACTCCCTGGAGGGAGAGGCGCTGGCCCCTCTGTCCCTAAGGGTTTTAAGGGTGGAGAATTTAGGGGCGGTCCCAGGGGGAAGAGCTCAATAGAATATCCAGCAGCTTTCCAGGTGTGTCCATTCTGAGTGGTGCTCTCCACTGACTGATTGGCCATCATCAGGGCAAGGAGTCATTTATTCCATGCAGCTGGTCCTGAGGCTGCTTTTGTTGTTTATCTGGGTCTGGAGCTGACGTATAACTGAGGCCTAGATATTATCTCTAGTGTGGAAAGGTCAAGGGGTCCAAACCTCTTTTTTTTTTTTTTTTTTAAACTGTAAGGAAATTTATTAATTCAAGTAACCAAAAAATCCTCTTGACCTGCTATTTGCTAGGGAGAAAAGGTCACCCTGGGGTCGAGATCCCACTCTACGGTTGATTGTCCATTGTTAGGCACCTGGGGCTTTCTACCCTGGTGACCTGTGCCTGATCCATTCTCCTCTCTCTGCTCTTGTCTAACTGCCTACAACAAATCCAGGTGCTGGAATCTGTAAAGAGATATTTCCGGTTAGGGTACAACTCAGGAAGAGCCAAATAGAAGAGAGGCATAGGAGAAGTCTGAGGGAAGTGGCATGAAGCTTCTGGGCCCGAAGCACTAACCTTGTTTCTTTAAAAACAGATTTTATTTTAGTAATGGAATTCTCCATTATTTCTCAAGAGCATTTATTAACCAGGATGATCTGCAAAAGTGGGTTCCATCTGTAAGTTTGGGAAACTGCCTGTCTATCCACCTTGGCGATTCAATAGGAACATCAACTTTCATCAGCTTAATAAAGACTCAGGGAAATGATGTTAGTATATAATTTACCATTTATTGAGCACTTCTCTTTTTTAAGACCCTGTTCTAACAGCCCCACATATCTAATCTAATAAAAGAATAATATGCAAATTAACCATCACTCCAAGACACATAAGCCACGCCCACCAGCCAATCAGAGTGGCTGTATGCAAATTAACCCAGCCAAGATGGTGGCCAGCAGCCACAGAGCTAGAGCCAACAGGAGGCTTCCGTTGCACCAGCGATGGAGTTGAAACTGCCTGCCTAGACCAGCCAGGCCTCTGTTCAAGGCAATAATATTTCAATTATAGAAGCCATATAGGAGCTGAAGCAAACAGGAGGCTGAAGCAAACAGGAGGCTTCGTTGCCTGACTAGGCCTCCGCTCAAGGCAACAAAGTTTCAATTATGGAAGATAAATAAAACCCAGAAACTTGATTCCAGCCAGCCTCACTGGGACGTTGGGTCTATGGGAGCTATGGGCAGCCTGAAAATGGCCCTCAGCCCCTCACCCAGGCTGGCTACACCACCATGGGGTGATGGTCCCCACTGGGAGGCTTGGCCTGCCAACAGACAGCCATCAGCCCCTCACCCAGGCTGACCAGGGATGCCAGCAGGTGGACATCCCCCAAGGGGTCCCAGACTGTGAGAGGCCAGGCTGAGGGACTGCCCCACCCCCGAGTGCACAAATTTTTGTGCACTCGACCCCTAGTAATCAGATAAAAGAGTAATATGCAAATTGACCCTCACTCTGCTACACCTAAGCCATGCCCACCAGCCAAGCCGCACCCACCAGCCAATCAGAGTGACTGTATGCAAACAGGAGGCTACCGTTGCACCAGCAATGGAGGAAACTGCCTGCCTAGGCTGGCTATGGCCTCCGCTCAAGGCAACAATGTTTCAATTATAGAAGCCATGGAGCTGAAGCAAACAGGAGGCTTCAGTTGCCTGCCTAGGCCTCCGCTCAAGGCAACAAAGTTTCAGTTACCATATAGAAGATAAATAAACCCAGAAACCTGATTCCAACCAGCCTCGCTGGGACGTTGGGTCAGTGGGAGCTGTGGGCAGCCTGAAAACAGCCCTCAGCCCCTCACCCAGGCTGGCCAGGCAGCCCAGTAGGGACCTGAACCCTGAAGGGACTGTGAGCAGCCTGAAAATGGCCCTCAGCCCCTCACTCAGGCTGACCACACCCCCATGGGGTGAGGGTCCCCACTGGGGGGCTTGGCCAGCCTTCAAACAGCCATCAGCCCCTCACCCAGGCTGGCCAGGCAAACCAGCAGGTGGATATCTCCTGAGGGGTCCCAGACTGTGAGAGGGCACAGGCCGGGCTGAGGGACCACCCCCCCCCCCCCGAGTGCACAAATTTTTGTACACCAGTCCCCTAGTGTATTAATATTTCTAATCTGTACAACGCTGTCTTCTACAGTTGTCAGAGTGGTCAAACAGCCTGCTACAGTGACATGGGTAGCCTGGTGGTGCAAGGACCAGGATTCAAACCCAGATAGACAGGGTCCGGAGGCCTTGGTACTACTTGTAACCAATAAGGAAACTGGTTTAGTGTTAAACCCAGCATTTCCCAGACTTATTTGACTGTGGAAATGCCTTCTCTCCGGGAGATGCTGGTTTGGGCCAGCCTACACTGGTGATCTGCAGTCTTTTCAAAACTGTTTAGAATAGAACTGGTTTCTAATTTTTTTTAACCTTGGTTTTCTGTTGATAATATTAAATGTTATATTTACTTATTTGTTACCTTTTCTACTTGAAAGCCTAATATTTTGACTCAAGGCACTTCATATTTTTCACAATGACCTCAGGAATTTTTACAAGGTCAATATCACTCTCTAGTACTTTGCAGTACTAAAAACAGTTTATAATCCAAATCACTATTTTATTTTGCTTTCTCTGCTTTCATATTTTTATAACTTAAAAAAATAACAGTTACTTTAAAAGGTAAGAAATTGATAGCTATGGAACATTATAATAGTTGAGTTTGAACCTTGGCTCGGCCTATTAGGTGTGTGACCTTAGAAAAAAAGTTGCTTCATTTCTCAAAACTTCAGTTTCTTCTTCTAAAAGACAAGATTAATATCTTGCACGGTAGCTGTAAGAATTACGTGGGAAAAGCCATGTGTCTGGCACATAAAAAGCTCTCAATAAATATTTGTTATCTTTTTGTATGTTTTTTTTTCCTAAGGAGGTAGTCTCAGTTCTGTTCTGTGAATGAATTATTAAAATAATTTTAAGAAAGATCAGTTTTAAATTTGAACAGTTTCAGTGTTATGCTGACATCAGCTACATTGCTGATAAAAGTGATGTTGTTCTGATAGAGGTTGTATAGGAGTTAAAACCAGTTTCCTTCCGGCTTTCCAACTGACATAATAAGCAAAACCTGACTGGGCAAACACAGACCTATTTATTAGATCACTTATTATTAATGCTAAACTAGCTTTGGTGCTGACTTCTCCTGTTCTTTTTGAAATTTTACTGTTGTCATTTAAAATCTGACAGACCTTCAAAAGCTTCATAGAATGCTTAATGGGTTAAATCATTCTTGAGAACATATGAGATATACTTTCCAAAGTGGTCTTCTCCACAAAATCATGCATGATGGATAGAATTGCTTATATTTTCACATTTACTACTGGAGGTTTATTTAGTTTTCATGGCAATCAGCTTTTGGGGTTTACGGGCAGTACTTAGCATATATAACCAAAGCATGAATAATCATTTAAACAAAGTCGGGAGCACTAACAGGTTGGTCAGTGGTTAGAGCATTGGCCTGTAGACTGAAAGGTCCTGGGTTTGATTCCGATCAAGAGCATGTACCTCAGTTGCAGGCTTGATCCCCGGTCCTGGTTGGTACATATATGGGAGGCAACCAATCAATGTGTCTCTCACATTGATGTTTCTCTTTCTCTGTTCCTCCCCCTCCCTGCCACTCTCTCTAAAAATCAATGGAAAAATATCCTCGGGTGAGGATTAACAAAAAATAAAAAAAATAAAAAATAAAACTTAAACAAATAATAAAGTCTGGAGATTTTTCAATTTCAGAGACTTACTCCCTAAGCTAAAAGAAAATGGGTTTGGTTTCAGCTGTGTGAGGGGGCATCTCTAATATTATTTTCTACATGCCTCTTATAGCCCTGATACATAGAAAATGCTTAGTAAATACTTATTGATGCACTGAATTTGATTTCTAAACCTAACGTTGTGCCTTTAATCTTTTTGAACCTTCTAAACTTCCGTCGCCTCTTATGTGAAAAAGGAGGTACCAATATTTCCTTCCCAGGATTGTAACAATTAAATGTGTATGCATATAAAATAGCCAGTGCATCCCTGGCCAGGTGCTCAGTTGGTTAGAGTGTGTCTTATGGTCCCCCAATTAAGCCATGGTTGTGGGTTCCATTCCCAGTCAGGGCACATACAAGAAGCAACCAATGAATTCATAAATGAAACAACAAATTGATGCTTCTCTCAAATCAATAAATAAAAATTTAAAAATAAAACAGCCAGAGCTGCATGTGGCACATAGTAGGCACATTGCCTGTTTCTCCAGATACCTCACTTCATTCCTCAGTAGTGTTCTTTTCTAGTACTTCCCCCCCGCCCTCATTCCCTAAATATTTAGAGGCTGTGATCAAGAGAGAATATGAATGTTTAGCAATTAAACTGAAAATATGTTCTTTTGTAGCCCACACTTGGAATGTTTTAGTAAAAATGATTTTATGTCTGACAGACCTTATTTTAAATCCTGGGTTTGCAATGTACTTAGGTATCAGGAGCCTGAAACGAGTACTAATATATGTAAAGCTTTTAGTTTATTGTCTGGTTTGCATAGGCCCAAAATGGATGTAATTATTTAAGTTGAAACTATTATTTAATGTGATAATTTACATAATTCGTGTATATCAGGAGCTTACTCTATGCAGTCAGGAAGATTGTGAATGAACTTTGGGCATATTATGTAGGTGACTGAATTTGACCTTGCCTAGAATCAGATTCAGCAGAAGTTGTATTTTCTACTGTAATTGAAGCAAAATAAATTAATGAGCTGTTATTGCATTTGGCATAGCTTTTGTTTTTATGTTGCCTTTCTCTATTGAATATCAAAATTTAAAAAAATGAATGTCAGAGAGGTTCAAGAATACTAACGCAGAGCACATAAATTTTGCTACCTAAAAGTTTTTTTTTTTAAAAAAATCTTTTGCTGATCTTGTTCATTAGGAATAAGTATGTTCCTGTCCTATACTAAAATTCAAGATATGGTATTGGTAGATCAAATTTAATAAGATATCCTGCCCATTTTAAATCTCACTTGAATTATTTAGATATTATGTAAAATTTATTCATACCCTGCATTGAAAAACTGGTGCTAAGAGTTTCATAATTCCTAAAAAAAAGAGAAATCTTAAGGATGGCATTAAACCTTATAGGAAAGGTTTAATTTTTTAAGTGTTTATAATGACCTTATCAAATTACCAGTAAGGTTATTAAAGCATTTATACTCACCATTTATCTTGCAAGTTAACTTTCTCTGTTAAGGTGTTAACATTTATTTTTTGTTATGTGGGGTTTTGTTTATTGAGTAAACTATACCTCAGATAACATAAGTTTCTGTAGTATTTAGTATATTCACAATGTTGTGCAATTATCACCATTATCTAGTTTCAGAACATTTTATCACGTCCAAAGTAAACCTCATATTCATTAAGTAGCTACTTCCTATAGCCTTCTTCCGCTGTCCTCTGGAAACCACTATCTGGTTATTTCTCTATGGATTTGCCTATCCTAAGTATTTCATATAAGTGGGATCATACAACATATTGTTTTGTGTATCTGGTTTCTTTCACTTGGTGTGTTTTCCAAGTATATGTTGTGATGTATATGGCTGAATAATATTTCAGTGTAAGGACATACCACATTTTGTTTATCCATTCATCAATTGATAGATGTTTGGGTTTCCACTTTTTGGCTGTTATGAATTATACTATTCTGCTGAGACTACCCATGGCTCTTCTGTTGCTCACAAGTTATCATCCTCATTCAGCCTCCTACATTCATTCACTCACACAAATATTTATACAGGCTTCTTAAATTTATATAAAATGAAATCCTAAAGAATTGGTTTCTTTGAGAGTATAGAACTTCAAAGCTGAAAAAATACTCTAGAGAAATACTACTTATGGAGTAATTTCTAATACTAGATTGGATCTTAAGTGCTTTTCACACCTTACCTCATTTAAGGTGACAATCCATATGAATTTAATGTTTGGAGTAAGAAATATGATTGTCAGTCATTCCATAAAACCTAGATGAGTGTTGGCTCTATAGGATAAATTAACCTTCATTTTTTAAGGCTATAGTATAGAGAGTCAGTTGTTTTGAATGATGAAAAATTAAAGAAGTTCAGTCCACAGGCCGACACTCTATCCACTGAGCCAAAACAGCTAGGACAGGAATTCTTTTTAAGGTGAGTTTCTCTTTTTAGAATATGAAAGTCAGTGTCATTGAGGACATTGAGTATGTTGTTTACTGAATCTATAATTTTCAGTTGTTTTTATAATTATTTTGGGGCATAAATTTACTTATGATGTCTGAATATTAATTTAAAAAAAGGTTTTTGGCCATAATATTAAGTTTGCATTTGATACCGTTCTGTACCAATGAGTAATACAGAAATTGCAAATAAAAAATCTACCTCAGAAAATTAGAACTACCATATGATCCAGCAATTTCACTTTTGGGTATATATTTGAAGTAAATGAAATTACTGTCTCAGAGAGATTACCTGCATCCCCATGTTCATTGCAGCATTATTTACAATAGCAAAGACATGGAAACAACCTAAGTGTTCACTGATGGATGACTAGATAATGAAAATGTGAGATATATAATCGTCTCTCAGAGATGCCTAAGCCGCGCCCACCAGCCAAGCCATACCCACCAGCCAATCAGAGTGGCTGTATGCAAATTAACCCAGCCAAGATGGAGGCTGGCAGCCACAGAATAAGCATTGGTGGGTGCGGCGAGGGCAGCGGCGGGGGGGGGGGGGCAGGGCAGGCAGCGGAGAGCGACAGGGTGCATCGTGAACCTGTGTGACCTGGATAAGGTCCCAGAGACCCTGGAGTTCTTCAAGCTGTAGGGGCCAGACTACAGATGATTAATTTCCATATTACTCTTTTATTAGAGTAGATTAGAGGTCCAGGGCATGAAATTCATGCATGGGTAGGATCCGTAGGCCTGGCTGGAGATCAGGGCCGATCTGTGAAGTTACCGGTGGGGCGATCAGGGGAGGCCCTGCTGGCACCCATCTTGGCCAGCCTGGGGCCTGCGAGGCTGGGGGAAGTTCCTGCATTTAGTGTCTGCCCCCTGATGGTCAGTGTGCACCATAGCGACCTGTTAATTTGCCATCCAGTTGATTTGCATATTAGGCTTTTATTACATAGAATGAGAGCACAAAAGAAGTGGTTGAAAGTTTCCTAATATGATTATATTTATTCCTGTCTTTCTCTACGGTTCTTGGGTACTTATGAATTAAGTTGACCTTTGACTATTGTCCAGAATTTCAACTTTATTTCATAATTTTTTTATCTCAAGTTTTATAATGAAGTATAACTGAACTTGGAGAACACAGTCTGTGAATAAGTTTGAGACTTGAACTATTTAGAAATGGACAAATACTTGTCTTAACATTCCTGAGTTAATGTATAGTTGGTACAAAGTTTTCAATTCTAATTGCTGATTTGCTTAGTTAGTTGATCGATCATAATCAAGAAAAAACTTTTAGACTAGTTTTTCAGGGACAGTTAATTTTTTAGTACGATAAATATCTTTATAAACAACTTTCATTAATTGTTATTTCTGTTTCTCATGGGTAATCGGACAGTTTCTCTTCCTACCCCTTTTTTAGGAGACATATGTAAAAGGGTTAGAGGCCTTAAGTTTGAGTAGACAAAGTAATCATTCCAGTGAATTCTTTTTTTTTTAATTTATCTTTATTGTTCAGATTATTACAGTTGTTCCTCTTTTTCCCCCCATAGCTCCCCTCCTCCCATTTCTCACCCCAACCTCTGTCCTTGCCCCCCCACTGTCCTCATCCATAGGTGTACAATTATTGTCCATTCTCTTCACGCACCCCCAACACCCTTAACCCCCCAAAATTGTGAGTCCACTCCCTTTCTATGCCTCTGATTCTATTCTATTCACCAGTTTATTCTGTTCATCAGATTTTTTATTCACTTTATTCTTAAATTCACTCGTTGATATATATTTGTTGTTCATAATTTTTACTTTCCTTTTTCTTCTTCCTCATTCTCAAAGGATACCTTTCAGCATTTCATATAATACTGGTTGGGTGGTGATGAACTCTTTTAGCTTTTTCTTGTCTGTGAAGGTCTTTATCCGACCCTCAATTCTGAACGATA